>CAUYQV010144434.1:0-11800 GCA_963574575.1 Galagoides demidoff | reverse complement strand
ATGGCATCACAGCTCATAGCAACCTCCAACTCCTGGGCTCAAGCGAGTCTCCTGCCTCTGCCTCCCAAGTAGCTGGGACCACAGGCGCCCGCCACAACACCCGGCCATTCTTTGGTTGCAGCCATCATTGTTGTTTGGCGGACCTGGGCTGGGGATTCGAACCCGCCACCTTAGGTGTACGTGGCTGGCGCCTTAGCCGATTGAGCCACAGGCGCCAAGCCTATAGGTTATCTTTTAACTTGAACCAACATATATGGACATTAGAGAAATGTATTCCAAATCTAATCCCTTAGCCTGAATTCCTGTGTACTCTGGTAAGGCTTAGGAAGGTCACTCACTCAGTCAAGAGTCGCTGATGTGCCTGGAAAGGTAAAGAAAGTAGGAAGTAGACTGAGCCAGAGGGACTGTTAGCTCTGCCATCAGTGTACTGTCTGAAGTTTCAAAATAAGCACCAGTGTGGGACATGAGAGGTTGGTCTCTAACTAACACTAATTGTGGAAAATTTGGCAGAGCTGATGGAAACTACTGCCAGAGATCTGAGGACCTGAACAGAATCGGTGCGAGGAGAAAGCAGCTTTTATCCATGTCTGGGCAACCATCAGGGCAGGCAGAAAGGACACAGTTGCCAGACTGGCCAAAAGGAGTGAGGTGAACATCACCCCAAACTGTCAAAGTGAAAGGCGCTGGGAACACAGAGCACACTGTGCACAGAGCAGGGAAGCCCCAAGTGCCTCTGCTGAAAGGGCTCTTGGCCACGGGTGCCATGTAGACATAAAGCTATGTGGTTGGAATGGGAGGTTTTGATTTGATTTGATTCTATATGATTGTTGGAATGGAATTGAGGTCTCAGCTGGTGGGCATATCTGCTTATCCTTAATTTTATTATAAATAAGACTTTTTCTCTCTGCTATACAGGATGGGGGTGGAGGCAGAGGGTCTTCAGAGTCCAGATATAAGCAAGTCCAGTCCCACCATGAGCAGTCACACAGCATCACTGCATGTGACCCCTCATTTGGACATAACTGCAAACTATGTTATGGGTGAGGGGAGGGGCTTAGGCATACTGGGGTGGGTGAGGCATCACAGCTACAAGGCCAGGACTCAAGGACAAGGCCCCAGTTTCTCAACACTTTGAATCTGAAGCTCAGGAAAGTAGGTTTGGCTGCCAGAACCTTTCAAACAGAACCACTGTATTCAATTCTCCAGAGTAAACTTTCTTGCTTTCTGATTCCAACCTGAATAAGACCCAAAGTCTATACTCAAAGCCCACCAGCAACATGCAGTCCCATTTCCTTGCCTGTGTCTGCACCTCCCAGGGGACCTGGTAAGTAGGGACAAGCTGTGGACACCATGGCAAATCCACCTTCCCTGGCTGCGGCTACCCAGAACTTGGATGCTGGGTGTGTTCCTTAGCACACTGGCCACCTGCCTGCTGACAAGGACTGTGGTCACCAAACCTGACACTTTTCCAATTACCAATAATAATGACGACAGCATGAATACCATCAATGGAGTGCATGGTTCTGCCAGACATTCTGTCAGTGTCTTAGAAACATCTTCTCACTTGTTTTCATAACAGCCCTCTGACTGAATTAGCACTTAATTCTAATTTGATTCTTTATGATTGTGGAAACAAAGTCTCATAAAGTAAAAATATGTCCCAACTAGCAAGAGTACTGCGTGAGGCCCACACTCCAGCACATCTGACTCCAAGACCTCCTCAGCCCATGACTTGCCCCTGCCATGGGTGCTGTAGACTACAGCGTGTTGACCATGCACATCATACAGGAACTGGCCACCCAGCATCCTCACAGTCCATCGAGATGCCCTGCCTGGCTGGCTGATAGCTCTGTAGTCCCTGCCCTGTTGTTTATCTGCATTGACAAGGTAATTCCAACTCCCCAGGAGGACAAGCTTCTTGAAGAATATTATCAAGAAAGCTCAGAAAGGACAAAAGAAATCCCATATGTCACAGCCCACCACTGCCACTGCTTGTCAGGGCCCAGGACTGGCCAGGTCTTGCCCTGCTTAACTAGATTCCCAACACGGAAGCTAAGCTGTTATTTTGCTCAGGAACAATTGCTCTTAGGTGCCTGAGGGCTTTACTTTAGCTGGGTGGGTGGGAGAGGAGAGAGAGATGGTCTTAAAGAGTAAAGCCGTCTTAGAGTAGATAGATCGTAGTCTTTAGTAGAGCTTGGTAATCTTCAGCAGAGAGACGCTGTGCTGGCGTTCTGTAGGCAGGAGAGACAGAGTCAGAGTAAGCGGGCCTGTGACAGAACACACATGCTCCCAAATGCCTTCTCCTCCAGCATCTAGGACTCACACTTCAGTGAGATAGAACTCTTCCTAGTTAGCCAGGTCCCTAACTTGGTCCCTTCCTAGGACAGCTTTGGAAGGAAGTCAATATCTGGCCTGGGCATTGGAGTCTGAGCAGGAGCCCTAAAGATGGGAGAGAAGGCCATCCAGGATGAGGGCTGTGACCACTGACATGGCTAACAAGGCCTTCTTTCACTGGGGCTGCAGCAACATGTCTGCCCACATCTCAGGGGCCTAGCAGTCTGATCCCACAAACACTTCTCTGTAACTCATGTCTGGGATCACCAATGTCTCAGTCAGGGAAGGGAGGACAGCCTGGGCCCTAGGGACTCAGCCAGAGTACAGATACTCACTTATAGTAGTCATGTCCCTATGATCCCCAGTCTGGTGGGCCGTGCCCTCCATGGCTGCATAGTGACGACAGATCTGGCATCCCTGGGTGATACTTCCTTGCCATGCACTTGGGTACCTGCTCTCAGAATGGGGGGAACCTGATGATTTGCAAGACAACCCTCTGTTTGCTGGTCCCTAACTTGGCAAAGCATGAGTGACCCTGCAGACATTGCCCGCCTCTCCCAAGACACTTGCCTCTCCCAAGACACCTGTAGCCTATCTGGGTGTGTCAGGATTCTCGTTCTCACAGCACCCATCATCTGTTTCCCCCCAAATCCAACAACGACATTTCCACAATGGCCAACATCCTCTCCCCATGCCCAGCTGGCCCTGTCATTCTCCAGCTGAGAAACCATGTTAAAGCTTTGGCACCAGCTTTAAAATACTAAAGCCAGCAGAGAAAAGATACAACCTCTTTGGGTGGCATTTTGTGGCATATTTGGCTCCTTTCCCTTGAATGACCATGTTGAGTTGCTTTTTCATTGCAAACAACACCTCCCAACTCCCCTTCCAGGAGAGGGTGCTGGCTTGTGCACACGGTGGGACATGGAAACTCACAGAGACAAGGAGAAGGTGCTACAGAGGGGGACACAGCTCTCCCAGGCACCTGGGTCTCAGGACAGAGTGCAACTTAGCTGAGAGCACACATGGTAGGAGGGGACCTGGCAGGGTATCCTGAGTTCGGGCAATGCTAGGAGGTAGAAGAAAGGGGTGGCAGGGTGCTTCAAAGACCCAAGGGACAGCTGTGCAGAAGGCCAGGCTCTCAGAGGCATGGGACCTCTCTCCTCTCTAGAGGCATGTCCTTGTGACTGTGCCAACAGACATGATGTTCTGACCCTGTCCATAGGGCGATCCTGTGTACTCCCCCAAAGCCATCCTCACTCCCACCCATAGCCCTTCAAGCTGAGTCACTTCTTTGTAGCTTGGTCTGTACCCACCCCTACGGCACAGTCTGCACCTGGGCTACTCAGAGTGTGGTCCAGGGACCAGGACCATTACCATCTCTGGGAGCAGGGGAGAAACACACATTCCCTGGCTACAGCTATGGGGCAGAATCTTTGGAACGGAGAGCAGGAATGTGCGTTTTAACCTGCCTTCAGGATATCTGGTTCCTTCTGAAGTTGACGAGCAGATGCAGATATGCTGAAGGCGTATTTCATGGGAACAAAACTTAAGTCTTGCCTGGAAAATGTTTTTCGGTCTGTTTAGAGCCCCATTTGCTGCTGGAGTTGGAGGCTGTAAGGGTCTCTCTGGAGCCCAGAACCCCCACACCTCCGCCTGGGCCCATGCTGTGACAAGCTTGGCCACTAGAGGGCACCAGCCACCACCCAGTGGCAGCAACTTAGCCCGGCTGGGCTCCCCTGTTCCTGCTTTCTCTCCACTCTCTCTGCTCTATTGGCAGGTGGCCGTCCCTCCTCTAAACACCTTTGGGAGGAGTGTCCATAACCAGGCAGGCCCACCAGACTGAGCTCGTAGCAGCATGTCCCTGGGCTCCCTAGAGTTCCATCATGCTCTGGAGGCCCTCAGGATGGGCTGGGAGCACAGATGCCAAGGGACAACAGGTGGGCAAGACAGTCTCCAGACTCTCTGGCTCCCTTCACTGCTCCCTCAAGATGAAAACACCGTGTTTGGCAGCTGTGCCCCCCAACCCCCAGTTACCATGCTCTCTGCCCTGCTTGTCTCCATGCCCTCCTCCACCGGTGTCCAGGGACCCTCCACTAACACCTACTGTACTCTGCACTCTCTTCAGGGTTGGAGTCTTCAGCCTCCACATAAATCCCTCCTCTCGCCCCCTGAGGTGTCGGGAACCCCTTCCTTCCACTGCTTGTCCTTCCCATCCCCCTTCACCCCACCCCCACCGGTGCCTCTTCTCTTGCACAGGAGATGATTGAAGCAGCTTTGTCGGGAGGAGGCGAGACCACGTGTGGGAGGCACAGGGTGATGGCTGAGATGAGGACGAGAGGGAGGAGCTTGTTCCTGAGCAAGTGAGTATGAGGGCCAGACCAGAGCCTAGTAGCCCCTGTGAGAGCTGTGCCAGAAAGGACAAAGCCAGGGTGCACCATGTTCTGTCTGCCATGGAGGAGGGCTCTGCCCTGGGCACTGCTGCTGCTTCTCTCAGGCTTCCAGCTCCTGCCGACCCAGCCCTGGTGTTCTGAAGAGGAAAAAAACACTGATAATAAAAAACTCAGAGATCCTGAGTTCTCTGCCACAGTGGAGTTTGTCTTGAACACATTCAACCAGCATAGCAAGGATGACTATGCCTACAGGTTGGAGCAAGTCCTGAGTTCTTGGCAGGAACACTCCAGGAATAAGCAGGTGGGTAGTTGTCCTGGCCTGACCTCCTCTACTTGCTGCTAAGTGAGGATGGGACCCTTGTCAGGGAGTCTCTGGTGAACATTTGCAGTCCATACTTTGGTAAAATAAAACCTGAGGTAGTCTCAGTTTTTAGAAAATGTTTAATTTAGAGATTTTAAATTAGGTAAATGTCTGCTCAATATTAGATATACTATTTGACCTTGGTGATTTTTATGACATTGTTTCAGTGAAGAATAACTTCAGAATAAGGGTCATGAAGATGAACTTCCAAAGAAAAGAGAAAATAACCATATAGATAAACCAAGAAATATTTAAAGGACATAAAATAAAAATATAAAAACAAACACACATGCAGAGAGAGAGAGAACTAAGGATTCAGGAGCAATAAGGAGTCTGCTCTGGGCTCCCTGGTGTGTCTGCACTAGTGATGTGAACATGGTTTGACACTCTCCCTTGGACCTCTGCATGCCTCCTGAGTGGACTCAGGGTTGCACTGTCCACTGGCTGCCATCATGAACAGGGAGATGCTCTTCCAAAGGAGGACTTTTGGCTTGGAGAGTGGGGGACATTGCTCTTCCTCTCTCAGCACTGAGACCCTGGAAAGAGGATAGAGGGACCCTGCCCTGTATAGAGCTTCAGCCTCTGAGGACACTGCAGCACCCTGGCAGATTCCACAGCCCCTTCTCTCTGGGTTGCAGCCTTCCATGTGTCTTTCTGGATCTGCCAGCCCCAGAGGTAGCCTGGGATTGGAGGAATGGATAGGATAGGAGGGAGGTACAGGTGAGAGGGAAGAGAATGTGTGGGAAGGGGAGCGGCAGAATGTCAGAGTGTGCCGTGTACCAAGAGACATGGCTTCCTGACCCCTACTCCTAGGACATGTGCCTATTGGGGGCACTGGGTGGTACTGTTCTTGCTGAAGGTCAGGGAAGGGTTTGACACATGCTGTAGGTGAGGCTCCCTCTCCTGAGAACTCTTGGAGAGCCAACTTGGACGTCCTCAGGCTGGTGCCTGTCCTCTGGGAATGCAACTGTAGGTGTGGACATTCCTGAGTGTGGAGCTGATGCTGTTGGTGGTAGAGTGAGGGCATGGGCTGGAACTGGGGGATGTGTTCAAAGGAGTGATGCAGCCTATGTCTCCCCAGAGACCCACTATGACCACTTAAAATCCCCAGTCCAGAGAAGGTCCCCTGGGTTTCTCCAGGGACAGCTTCCAAATGGAGCAGAGTGTTTGCGCCTCTCCCCACCCTGATGGCATCTCCACTACCAACTATTTAGGGGCAGCAAGAGGGGAGTGTCCACTTTATCCTCTTTATGTACAGCAGGAAAATCCCAGAATGGTGTTCTCCATGAAACTGCAGCTGCGCCGAACATGGTGTGGGAGATTTGAGGACGACATTGACAGCTGCCCCTTTCAAGAAAGGCCAGAGCTAAACAATGTAAGACAGAACACCAACTTCCCACACTTATGCAGCTGTGCAGGCTGCATGGGGGCAGGGTGGGGGCTCAAGCACAGCTGACAAAGCCTTTCCTGGAGCCGTGGAGGGGGAGCTGTCAGCAGCTTTGCCAGGCTCAGGCATAGGTGTGGTGTCCTCAGCTAGTCTGAGTCTCCTAACCCTGCCTGCTCATACCACTGAACCTGAGCCACATGGCCTTCAGACTGCTCTTATGGGGCCCCTCTTTCCTGCACCCAAGTAAAGTATATCCTCGCTGCTGATTTCACACCCATTTGCCACCTGCCTATAGGAGAAGGAACCTGCTGAGGCTTGGGAAGCACCTGAGGTAGGGAAGGAGCTCAGCATGAGGCATGGCTCCAAGGACAGCCCTCCTGTGTTTAGTTATTATAAGATTGACAGGTTAACTAAGAGCTTCTGTTGCTGGGACAAAGCATCCCCCTGCCACTCTTGGGGCCATTGATCACACCAGGACAGCCTGGGCTTCCCCAGGAGCCCACTGGCTGGAGGGCAGGGCCTGGCACAGGCACAGAAGCAGGCCCCAGATTTGGACACTGTTCAGAATCCTCCAGGGCTTAGACCAGGTGGTCAGACCTGAATGCCAGAGTCACTTCCCTCAGTTGCTGTCCCTGGGAATGAGCAAGATTGAGATGGACCCTGAGCTCAGAGTGTGAGCCACAAGCTTCTCAAGCCTCCTACACCCCGGGCCCTGCCTGTGCTTATTCCTGCAGACGATCAGCTGCTTCTTCACTGTCAGCACCATTCCTCGGATCAAATGGTTCAAACTCCTGAAAAAGACCTGCTCTGTGGTTTTCCCCTGAGTGGGACACACCCACATGCCTAGCCATGTGCTGCTGACTCCTTCCGTGGACACAGCCATTCACAGGAGCTGACACATCAGTAGCTGAACAGGTCCAAGCTTGTTTGTTCTCCTGTTTTACATGTGTCTGGGTCTGTGGCTTGGCACCTTTTTTTTTTTTTTTTTTTTGTACAGGCTCATTGTGTTAAATAGGGTATTAAATGTTAGCATTTAAAGAAAATTGGTGTCCTGTGGTTCTGGAGGGAAGGGTCTGGACTGTTGGTACAGTTTATCCCAGCAGAGCTGCTGGTGGGATCAGGTTGGTGGAGTCCTTCTAATCTTTTGGGCCTTTCAAGGGGTATGAGTGAGATATACCTGAGCTGCTGTCTCCATGCTCATGGCCAGTGCCCCATGTGGCCAGAGGTTTGAGTTATTCAGAGGCTGGGGGCACCCAGTGTTCACAACGGAGCAGTACAGGGCCTTGGTTCCCTCCTCTGGCATATGTGGCCACTGCCCCTGAGGGGCTCACTCATCTCTTCTGGTCCATGGCAGACTGGCTGGTAAAGAACAGACATCTAGCCCCACACATGGAGTTGTCCTGGCATCCACAGTAGCAGCATCTTCTAGATCACAGGGCTTCCCCACCTTTGGTAAGAGTGTGCATTTTCACAGACCCCTAGGGGATGCATGGAGAATCAAAGCACAAGACACTCTGGAACACCAGATGCTATGTGGAGTAAGAATGAGCCCAAATTACCTTGAATAGTGCTTCCCAAAAATTTTCTGAAAATACCAGGCCAGAGAATAACATTCTAGCTTTTGTAAATATAAGTCTCTTTTTCAAGTGCTTTGACATTGCTTTTTTTTTTTTTTTTGAGGCAGAGTCTCAAGCTGTCACCCTGGGTAGAGTGCCTTGGCATCACAGCTCACAGCAACCTCAAACTCTTGGGCCCAAACGATCCTCTTGCCTCAGTCTTCCAAGTAGTTGGCACGACAGGCGCCTGCCACAATGCCTGGCTATTTTTTGTTGCAGTTTGGCCGGGCCCAGGTTCAAACCCACCACCCTTGGTATTTGGAGCCTGTGCCCTACCCACTGAGCCACAGGCGCTGCCCTGCCAGCTCCTTTAAGCTCCTGCATCTTCCAAGAGTTACTCCACACAAATGGATTTCCTTTAGCAGAGCCAGTACTTCTTCA
Organism: Galagoides demidoff; assembly: GCA_963574575.1. NCBI lineage: Eukaryota > Metazoa > Chordata > Mammalia > Primates > Galagidae > Galagoides > Galagoides demidoff. The sequence goes on along the minus strand of CAUYQV010144434.1, from coordinate 3,331 downwards.
CAGGGGTCCTCAAACTTTTTAAACAGAGGGCCAGTTCACTGTCCCTCAGACCATTGGAGGGCTGGACTGTGGGCCCCGGGACAAGTCACCTACTAAGCAGGACAGGCAGCAGCAGCAAAAACACCTGGCAGACCAGATAAATGTCCTAGGCGGGCTGCATGTGGCCCACAGGCCCTAGTTTGAGGACGCCTGGTGTAGGAGAAAGAAGGCAGCAGCATATGTCCCAATCTGCCCAGCCTCAGGATGCCTGATTAAGAAGCAAATTCTACATTAGTTCTCAGAGTTTCCCCAAAAGGATAAACTACCATGATACACCATGGCCTCTACACCCTCTAGCCAAAGATTAAATAATGTACTCTTTCCAGATTAGACGGAAGCTGCTTCTTTGAGAAGACACCTTCTGAATTTATCTGCAGCTATTTGTAGACTTCAGAGGAACTACAATCCCCTAAAGGATCAAACCCAAATTCTTACCCTTCCCATGCCTAGGAATCTGAGTCAGAGGTGTGGGCAGGCCTATGGAATTTGCATGTCCTGTTAATTACCAGGGGAAGGTAATATTCTTTTTTTGCAGCTTTTGGCCTGGGGTGGGTTTGAGCCTGCCACCTCTGGCATATGGGGCCAGCGCCCTACTCCTTTGAGCCACAGGCACCACCCAAAAGGAAGGTGATATTCTTGATTCCTGCACCACACTTGGAACCAGGTGCAGAATACATTCCTGGAGTTGTTGCAGTTGGATACAAACTTGTAGGTCCAGCAGGATGGAGGCTTGAGAATGGTTTCTGCACTGCACACTGAATCAGGGAAAAGGTCAAAATATCACTGCTAATTTTAAAGGGAAAGGAGAGTTTCTAGCCCTCAGGAATTGAGAAGAGAAAGGATACTTTGAGCTTGGCCCTCTGCACAGTGGCCCCTCAGAGCTAGGGGTTCCCTCGGGCTGCAACTCAAAGACTCATGCTTGTATTTAGTCAACGCTTAACTGTCAGGATCTGCTTCTGACACCACTCGTCAGGGCCTGGGACTGGCCAGGCCTCGGACCCAGCTTAGGCAGCTTTCAGACACGCACCGCTAAGCTACCTTGCTCAGGAACAGTTTCTCTTAGGTTCTTGAGGGCTATCTACTTTAGCTGGTGGGGAGGGAAGAAAGAAAAAGAGAGAGAGAGTGAGAGACTTAGAGTAAAGCAGTCTTCTTTGAACAGATAGATCTTAGTCTTTAGCAGAGCTTGGTAATCTTCAGCAGAGACATGCCGTGCTGGCATTCTGCAGGCAGGAGAGGAGACAGAGTCAGAGTAAGCGTGTCTGTGATAGTATGCGCATGCTCCTGACTGCCTTCGCCTCCAGCCTAATATAAGACTGATTGTGCCTCTCAACACCACAGGTGTAGAGACTGCCAATTCACCAATGCTCTCATCTCGGGAGCTCTCTCGTGCTTGTTGGAACTAAATCTCTATCCATGCCCTTTTCACCAAGGTGTTCCATTACAGGTATTTCTTATAACTCTCACTCCTCCTAGCCATAAGTTATATGGGCTGCTACATTTCCCCCTTTTTAATATACAAACACAATTTTTAATGTGGTAAGGGCAGTTCTTCCTGTTATCTACCCCTTTTCTGTCTAGGCAAAAGATGGTAATTATCAGAGTTCAGAATTCCAGGTATGGCCTCTTTAAATGAGGAAGCCCAATACAGATGTGAACTATTAGCCGCTGCTAGGGAAAATGATGATTGTGATGTTAATTCCCTTAAAGGTCTTTTTAAACAGAAAACTGCTGAAATCTTTCCTGAGAGAATTGACCATTTCTTTAACTGTAGGAACTTTCCTTTGATATTTACTTTATGGAGGAACAAAAGTTAACGCTTTCCTTGCAATCTTTGCAGGCAAGGATTTTTCTCCAGCTATTCCAAAGGTTTTGCTACTCGAGGTCCCTAAGTCCACCCTTCACAGATCTCAAAAGACTGTTACTCGTGGACTTAATGGTTCCACCCTTCGCAGGTCCTCTCGTGGAACTGTTACTCGTGGTCCAAAAGGTACCACTCTTCACAATTCTTCGATGGCAGAGTTTTTCCTGCTTTCAAGCTGCTTTTCCAGCAAAATTTTTGCTGATTCCAGACTCTTTCAAATGCAATTTCCTAGCACAAAGGTGGTTTAACTCTTAGTTACTCTTCCCTCCCTTTGTTCTCACCTCTCATAATCCCAAAGGCTTCACTTTCTTTTTTTTTTTTTGAGACAGAGCCTCAAGCTATCCCCCAGTGGCATCACAGCTCACAGCAACCTCCAACTCCGGGGCCTAAGCGAGTGTCCTGCCTCAGCCTCCCAAGTAGCTGGGACCACAAGCACCTGCCACAACGCCTGGCCATTTTTTGGTTGCAGCCATCATTGTTGTTTGGCGGGCCCATACTGGAACCCGCCGCCACCTTAGGTGTATGTGGCTGGTGCCTTAGCCACTTGAGCCACAGGCGCCGAGCCCCAAAGTCTTCACTTTCTTTTGAGTGCCTCTTTCCCCTTTGGGCCGTGTCCAATCTCCTTAGCTGGACTGGGTTATAGTACACAGACACTGATGAGAAGTTGGTTACCCCTTCACCATGCAGGATAATCAAACATTCCACAAACATATTTAATCTAATTGTTCTCCATGATCATCTATTGGTCTAATTTCCTCAGTTTTATGCTGAGGCACCACAGGTGCCAAGCTGGCATAGTGCTCCCATGGCATAGAATTGAATCATACTGTTTTTCTGAGAATAGTTTGAAGTGGAAAATATTAAAGAAACTGTTTAAACTTTCATTTACCAGTCGGTCCTGATTTTGGCCTAGCTTACCACATTTATGGCATTTGATGTTAACTGAGGGATTTAACACTCTGATCTTCCAGCTGCCCAATTTGGGTTGTCATGTCAATATAGCATTTACCTGCTTCAACTATAAGATTCACCTGATCTCTCAACTGTGTTATATGAGCTGCCATGATTTTAATTTCATCTTTAAGCTGTTCCATTTGTTACTTCAACTGCTATATCTTATTTTCCATGATTTTTCTTTACTGGCTTTCTTTCAGCCTTCTACTTTTTAAAATCTTTCTTTTTCAATTCTTAGAGCCTTTGACTGCCTTAAAGGGACAGGAACTCTTCAGCTGTTTTTCACTTTGGAGTTTTAGTTTTACAAAACTTCACTTCTATTTCTTTCTTTTTTTTTTTTTATTGAATGGTAACTATGTACATTAATGCACTTCTGGGGTACAGTGTGGGGTTTTCACATGCAATCCGAAATACTTCCATCAAACTGATCAACACAGCCTTCATGTCCTTTTCTCAGTTATTGTTTTAAAACGTTCA
>CAUYQV010144431.1:0-29253 GCA_963574575.1 Galagoides demidoff | reverse complement strand
TTCATATAAAAGGTATAAATTAGTTTCATAATAAAGGTGTGTACATTGGATACTTTTTCCTCCATTCTTGTGATACTTTGCTCAGAAGAACATTCTCCAGTTCCATCCATGTGAACATGAAGGACGTAAAGTCTCCATCCTTCTTAATGGCTGCATAGTATTCCATGGTGTACAGATACCACAGTTTATTGATCCATTCGTGAATCAATGGGCACTTGGGCTTCTTCCATGACCTGGCAATTATGAATTGGGCTGCAATAAACATTCTGATACAAATGTCTTTGTTGTAATGCGATTTTGGGTCATCTGTGAATATGCCTAATAAAGGAATTGCAGGGTCAAATGGCAGGTCTATTTTTAGTTCTCTAAGTGTTCTAAAGCTGAAGGCAGCCTCTGAGGTACAGAGATATATGGAACTTTAATTTTAATGATATTGTGAATCTCAGCATAGCAGGAGATGGGAGTGCTGTATAGTTGAGCACGACATCCAGAAGTAACATATGAAGTATGTCAGGTCTCTGTTCCTTGCCCAAAGCCACCTCTAACTTCAAGGAAGTAGGGAAGAGTAATTTTCCTGGACCCTGAGGATTGGATACTGTGGAATAGCAGTAATTCATAACATTGAAAAATAGCAGGCTTTAAGTAAAAATTTGGCCTTACACAAAGTGTCTTTTTATTTTTATGTCCCCAGTACCTAGCTTGATATTTGGTACAGACTGGGTGTCAATATGTTGAATTCAGATGTTTTAGAAGACGATTTGGCAAAGCCTCTTTGAAAAGGTGTTTAGAGAATCTGAATCAACATCTTACTTTCCTTCCAACACACACCCGGGAATATTCGATATCTTCCAACACCGACCTTTCTACTGGGCTCAAAGACAGAGTCATCTTTCAAAGGTAGCTCTTGTGGTATTGAAATATTTCAAAGCCTCACTAACAATTCAAGTTGAAAGTTTGAAGAGAAGGTATTTCATAGCCTTGTTTATATTTACCCTAATCAAAAAAAAATCCCTGTTCAACCTCAAACACAAAAGTGAGCCTGGGAGGGGAAAAAAGTTATAAAATATTGCTTCAAAAGAGTCAGGTAGGGGTGTGTGTGTGTACACGTGTTTGTACATGCATGTATGTGTATGTGCGTGTATTTGCACATATGTGGCCTTCATGTTGGGTGTGGGGCAGTTGCAGCCTTGCTGCGTAGGTGTTAGTATAAATGTTTCATATAGATGTGACATTATGGGCAGATAAATATGAGCCTCATGGAATACCAACTTGAGCACAGGTGTTTTCAGCTTCAATAGATAGCCCCTTTCTTATATTTCCCATCCTTTTTCATGTGATATTATTTCTTGCCATGTGATTGGCATTGTCCCAGAGGTGATGATGAGAAGCAGTGTTGAATGACTTGTATAGCAGACTGCAAAGGATCCAAAAAAGGAGATCATTCCCTTGGGATTTATTAGGATTTCTCAGGATGTTTTTATACCACCAAGCATTCCAAATTTCCTTTTTTTGTTTTTGTTTAAATTCTATACACTTACTGTAAATGATACAGGCAAGAGAGATATGCAAAGAAGAAAGGTACAAGAATCATCCGATATTTCAGCAACAAAAACGACCAATATTAATTACATCTCTCCAGGACCTCTAGTGATAGATACAATGCAGGACAGTAAACACCCCCATTCTCGGGTTTTCCTTCTACCTGGCTGCTTCCTCTTCCAACCTCTCATTATCTCTATCCTTACCCCAATGGGAACTTGACCACTTTATAGTTTTAAAAGATACCTGGATGCTGAAGACTCCCATATTTAAATATCCAGACCTGTTCCTTGAGAATGGGACAACTAGACAGCTGGAGAATGAAGGAAAGTTGAGAAAATAGAGACTCTAGTTGGATTCTTTCTTTCACTTTTAAAATTACGTAAGGTCAGATACAGTGGCTCATGCCTGTAATTTTAGCACTCTGGGAGCCAAGGGAGGTGGTATGCTTGAGCTCATGAGTTTGAGACCAGCCTGAGCAAAAAGCGAGACCCTGGGCTCTACTGAAAATAGAAAAACACTGAAGCAAGAGGATTGCTTGAGCCCAAGAGTTGGAGGTTGCTGTGAGCTATGATGAAACCACGGCATTCTATCCAGGGTGACAGCTTGAGACTCTGTCTCAAAAAATAAAAATAAAAAAAATAAAATTCCGTGTCTTTCTAAGCATACTGTTTACCACTAACATTAATTTCACTGATACCAATTTTTAAATCTTGATGACTATTAATACTGCCTATCATTTATTGAGCATCTACTTCATGTTAGGTATTTGTTATATTTTTTATGTACATCATCTCATTTTATCTCATGATTCTGTGGGGTAGATTTTAAGAAAAAACTAATCAAAACAAAAATCAAAAAAATCAAGGCTCAGAGTGATGAGCAACATGTCCAAATTGACATAGTTAGTAGATGTTAGCGTTAGGATTTGAGCTGGGGGGGGCATGCTATTTCTGGTGTGCTATACCTATTTGCATTTCAACATGAATTTTAGTTATCGGTTGGACAATTTCTGTACACGCACATATAGACACACAAATCCAGCTTGGGTTTTGATTGAGATTGCATTGAATTTACAGATTAGTTTAGTGTAATGGTTAATTTCATGTGTCTATTTCACTGGGCTAAGTTCTCCCCAGATAGCTGGTAAAACATTCTTTCTGGATGTGCCTGTGAGGGAAGAGATTACCATATGAACTGGTAGACTCAATAAGAAAGATCACCCTCACCAATGTAGGTGCACATAGTGGAAGGCCAGACTGGAAACAGGGGAAGGGGAAACTTGGGATGTATAATGTGCCCTGTAATGTTTCCATTATATTTCCTGCCATGGTTGTGGTCACCCTTACCTTGCTGATGTTACATTACAGTATGTTCTCTTACTCAGCATCCCATTGGTTTATGTTGTTTGCTTTCGTTATTTTCTGCTCATGCCTCACTTTTCTTATGCTGACATTTTGTGACACTTATCTCACAGTGTGTATCCTGCTTATTTACACGGCCTGTTCTGTATCTCCTCTGCTCATGTCTCACTTTCCTACCTACTAACAGTGGGACTTCTCAGCATCCATAATCATGTGAGCCAATTCTGCATAATAATTCTCTTTCTGTATATGTATCCACATATCCTATTTGTTGTGTCTCTCTGGAGAACCCTAACACATTTGGAGAGAACAAACATCTTTTAAGAGACACGGTCTCACTCTGGAGTACAGTGGTGTGATCATAGGCAGGGGTTCTCAAACTTTTTAAACAGGGGACCAGTTCACTGTCCCTCAGATCATTGGAGGGCTGGACTGCGGGCCCTGGGACAAGTTGGCTGCTAAGCAGGACAGACAGTGGCGGCAAAAACACCTGGTGGGCTGGATAAATGTCCTAGGCGGGCCGCATGTGGCCTGTGGGCTGTAGTTTGAGGATGCCTGGTTTACAGCAACCTCAAACTCCTGGGCTCAAGTGATTCTCTTGCCTCAGCCTCCTGAGTATGGTAGCTGGGACTATAGGTGTGCATCACCACACTTGGCTAATTTTTTAAATTTTGTAGATGTGGGGTCTCACTATGTTGCCCAGGCTGGTTTGAAATTTCTGGCCTCAAGCCATCCTCCTGCCTCAGCCTCCCAAAGTGCTGGGATTACAAGTGTGAGCTACTATACCTAGCTGAACTGACATCTTATACCATTGAGTTCTCCAAACTTGAATCGGCATTTCTCTCCACTTATTTAAATATTCTTTAATTTTTCTAATATGATTTTGTGGTTTTCTCATGAAGCAGCAATATATTTGCCACAGCCTTGATAGAGTAGGGGCCTTTTGGGGGTCAGAATAAAGTCAAGAGGGTGGGGTACAGTGGCTAACACTTGTGGCTCAGGTGGGTAGATCACTTGAGCTCAGGAGTTCAAGACCAGCCTAAGCAAAAGTGAGAACCCTCATCTCTAAAAATAGGCAGGCATTGTAGTGGGTGCCTGTAGTCCCAGCTACTTGGGAGGCTGAGGCAAGAGGATTGCTCGAGCTCAAGAGCTTGAGGTTGCTGTGAGCTATGATGCCATGGCACTCTACCGAGAGTGACAAAGTGAAACCCTATCTCAAACAAGACAAGACAAAACAAACAAACAAAACAAAAATAAAGTCAAGAACTTGATGGATGAAAAGCACAACTAAATTGCAAAAAATTTGGGCAGAAGACATGATAAGGTTCTACTAAGTAATGCAACATTTTCAAGAATTTTAAAGTGGAGGGCAATAGCTGGGTGCATAACATATCATAAATAGTAGGTGCAAACAACCTTGTGCCCTGCCAGCAGCAGAAATGCCAGGAATCTGGACAGTGGTTCCCTGATGCAGCTAACCGTGGACTGATGAGTCAGCAGCAATTTTTCATGAGAAGGAGAACTGTGATTATTAACTGAGGTACGATGTTTGTCATCTTAAAAGTGAAAAGCAGACTGGGACGAGCCCAGACCAAATTTGCCTCTGGGCCCTCCATGCCTATCTTCCATTTTGTAACCCTCTCCAGCCTGCTAGTGCCACCTCTTTAGCACTCTTCATATTTCCTCAAATCCTCCCCTTTGCCAAGACTGGCCTTATCCTTCACTTTTCTACAGTGCCACAAACAGACTCCAAACCCTCCTCCTCTCTTCCATTTATTCATATTTAGGATAGTCAGGTGTTCAGAGAAGGAAGTGGATAGGACATCCAATTGATATATACCTATGTATTAAAAGATAGCCAGAGGGTATTTTCCAAATGAAGTCCAAAGACATAATCCTAGGTACTGAAGAGGCCCATGGGGATTTAGGTAAGTAACAGTTAATATTTATTGAGCAGTTGTGTTTCAGGTACTCTTTTAAATGCTTTCTGTGTGCTAATTTATTTGGTTTCACTGTAACTGTATAAAGCAGATGCCTTCATCTCCATTTAACAGATAGGCAAACTGAGTCCTCATTCCCATCAAACAGCTGAACAACCATGGAAAGGTTGATTTGTTAGTCCAAGGCTATATAGCTAATAAATGGTAGCATATGGACTGAAATTCAGGGAGTGTAGGTCTAGAGCTAATGCTTTCAATCACTATGCGATCCTGTCATCGGGGGCTTGACTGGGGCTGGGTGGTCCAAGATGGCCTCATACATGTGAGTTAGCAGGCAGTTGTTAGCTGGGGCCTCCTCCTCCATTTGGTCTTTCCAGCAGGATATCTCAGACTCCTTCATGTACCATCTGGATTCCAAGACAGCAAATGTCATGTAGAATATTACCTTAATGCAATGGTAGCCTCCAAGCATACTACTGGACAGGTTGTTTCTTAAGTCACAAAAATTTGGTCTTATAGACCAAATTAATAAGCCTGTATCACATTGTTTATATAGCACTTTTAAAACACATCCTCAAATTCTTTGGCATTACTCCCATTGAGAGTTGGGGCTTATATCCCCTTCCTTGAATCTGGATTGGTTCAATCCAGATTAGTTGTTGCTCATTATAGCCAATAAAATATAGTGGAAGTGATGCTGAGTGACTTCCAAGGATAGGTAGAAAAGGCCATGAGATGAGTTCTTTTCAGACATTCACTTTGGAGAAACCAGCTACAGGTGAGAAGTGGCTAGAGTGCCTGTGTGAAGGTGTTCTGGTTCACAGCCCCATTGGAGTTTCCAGCCAGCCAACTGACAGCATCAATTTTCAACCATGCCAGTGAGCTATCTTGGATGTCCAGCCCAGTTGAACCTTCAAATGACAGTAGCAGCACTGATGTCTGATTGCCACTGCCTAAGATAGCGGTTCTCAACCTGTGGGTCGCAACTCCTTTGGGGGTCGAATGACCCTTTCACAGGGGTGGTCTAAGATCATCCTGCATATCAGATATTTACATTATGATTCATAACAGTAGCAAAATTACACTTATGAAGTAGCAATGAAAATAATTTTATGGTTGGGGGTCACCACAACATGAGGAACTGCATTAAGGGGTCATGGTATTAGGAAGGTTGAGAACCATTGGCCTAAGAGATTTGTGAAAAGAATTGCCTGAGCATGTCCTTCCCAAATTTCTGAGCCACAAACTCAGGAGCAAAATAAACTGGCTATTTAAACCACTGAGTTTCGAGATAACGTGGTCACAGAAAGAGCAGCAATAGTCACCTCAACGGTTTACCAACCAACATAAAACAGAAAGGGGAGGAGATAGGGTAATAACTTTAGGATAGGCTGAAGGCCCATAATGTCTAAGTTCTGTTTTATGCAATGTTCATATGTCTTATCCCTCTCCACCATGTTTCATCTTTTTTTTTTTTTTTTTTTTTGAGACAGAGTTTCACTCTGTTGCCCTGGGTTGAGTACCGTGGCATCATAGCTCACAGCAACCTCTAACTCTTGGGGTCAAGCAATCCTCTTTCCTCAGCCTCCAGAGTAACTACAGGCACCTGCCACAACTCCTGGCTATTTTTAGTAGAGACAGAGTCTCACTCTTGCTCAGGCTGGTCTTGAACTTCGGAGTTCAGGCAATCCATGGGCTTCTGCCTCCCAGAGTGTTAGGATTATAGGTGAAAGCCACTGTATCTGGCCCTGTTCCATCTTTTTAAATCTATGTTCAACACATATTCATTTATTCTACTTGTAACATGTCTCATAAGCTACTTGTTTCTACATTTGTTTCTTATTGTTACAGAGGGTGTAATCCATTTTGGATTACTACTGTAACAATCTATCACTAACAACTAAACAGTTGATCCAGGGACTAAGTTTTCAGCAATGTCTCTGGAGTCTGCACTCTACTATCTTAGAGGCTATTGGGAAGAGGTTTTTACTGAAGAGCTTTTTCAAACTTCACTCCTAGGCACCACCCCAGGCCCAGTGAATCAGAATCTCTTAGAGGAAGGGATCCTGTGGGCAGGTGCGGTGGTAATCCCAAGAAACAGACTGAACTAACCCTGCAGAGGCTTCCCAGTGTTCACTAGGAGGCAAGAAAGATAAAGCGTCTGCACTCACAAAGCTTTCATTATCCACAAACAGCACTATTATTTTTTTAAATTATAAATATTTGGAATTTATTTCTCTTGTTCTAGAGGCTGGGAAGTCTACGATCAAACAACTGGAAGATTTGGTGTCCAGTGAGGGCCCCAGTCTCTGCTTCTAAGATGGTGCTTAGTATGCTGTGTCCTCACATGGTAGATGAGATGGAAGGGTAAAGGGAGGCTGCTCCCTTGGACTTTTATAAGGGTGTTGTCCTATTTGTGAGGGTTCTAGCCTCACAATTTACTCACGGCCCCCCCAGAGGCCCTACCTCTGAATATTTTCACACCAGTGATTAACTTTTAGCATATACATTTTGGGGGATTCATTCAAAACATAGCATTTAATACATAATTTTTTTTTTGTTTTCTACAATTTAACCTTAACATTATGTTATATAAACAAAGAGCATTCTTAATTACCATTACACCATAGAGGCATTGCCCTGAATCAACAACAAACAAACAACAACAACAACAACAAAAACAAACCCAGCATTGTTTAAATTACAGCAGTGATTCTCAATTTTCTTTATGTTATCATTGTTACCTGGAGGGCTTGTTAAAACCCAGATAATTGCGTCCAAGCCCGGGTTCTGATTCAGGTTTGGGGGTGAGGTCCACAACTTCCCGTGTCTAACAAGCTGGGCGACACACTTTGAGAACCAGAGTTAGAGAACTAGGTTTTAGTGGTAACATTCCCTTTACTCACAGTTACATATCATACTGACATACAACACATTTACTACAAAGTTCTGGGCTGGCTGTAGCAGTGGATAAGGATGGGATTTAGATCTTGACTACACTTGAGCAGATTTATTCTCTAAGTGGATTTGTTCCCTAAGACAGAGTGATGACTAAGTGTCATTAAACAGGTTGAAGTAAAGCGGAGAGCTCCCTTAGAAAGAGATAAGGGAAAGCTTAATGAAGCAGGAGCCCCTTTGACCCGGGCCTTGAAAGATGCTTAGGATCTGGACACGTGGAAGTCACGGAGAATGGCGGAATTCTTTCCTCTTTGACTTTGGGGGGATCACAAGCAACGACCCAGAGAAGTCTGTGACATTCCTGTCTCCAGCTCTAGCATGAACAATTTTCATCCTCTCTGGCATCAGAAGGGGTAGGACGGTTCTCCGTGTCAAAGTGTCAGTCTCACGCACTCCTTCCTGGGGAGAAGTAAAACTGGCTTCACCTTCTCCCGGGAGCCTCAGAGCTAGACGTCTGGCCGAGGCCGCCGCTGGCGCTGACCCAGCAAGGGGCACGGCCCAGGCGCTTCATTCTTGAGCCGAACGTCGAGACACCCCGTAAGCTTCGGGCGACAGAGCAGCTCAGCTCCAGTTCAAAGCCGGGCGAGCGGGGCCGCACCTGGGCACCTTACAGAACAAGCTCCAGGTGTGGTCCGAGGGGCAGGTGCTCTATGCGGCCGAGCACGGGTTCCAAAGCTTTCTCCCTACCCCAAGCGTGGAATTAGCGGCTGCGGAGGCCAACATATCAGGTAAGTACCCCTCTTCCTCCACCTTCACGCTCCAGTGGGGGTGGGGACGCGTGTGCCGCGCCCCGCCCCCTGGGGACTGCGCCTGCGCTGGCCTGCTCATGCCCCGCCTCCCTACCCCTTCCACTGCCGCTAGGGGTAGCGGCGGCGGCTGCGGCCGAGAGCGCGACGGCTTTGAGAGCTCTGGAACCCTACGGAGTGGAGACGTGGGGAGGCAAGAGGGTGAGAAAGCCGGCGGGAGAAGAGGGCGGCGCCGGAGGAGGGCGGCGCTTGGCTGACTCATCCCTCTGGAACATCAGACTGACAGACACAGACGCTCGTTGATCCCGCCCGACCGCGCCGCTCCTCCTCAGCCGGGAGGCGCCCGCCCGCCCGCACCACCCGCCCGCTCTCCCCGGCAGCTCTCGGGGCCCGGCCGGCTCAGAGAAAGTTTTCCTCGTCGGAGGCTCTGGAACCGTCGCGGGCCTTTGGGAAGGAAAGGGGAACGGAAGAGGAGGTGACAGCGCGCGGGCCCGCGGAGTGCATGGTGCTCGGCGCCTCGGCTGCGGGTCGGGAGGACCTCGGGGCGGGGTCGGGCTGAGCCCAGCTCCTTCTCTGCTCAGCCTCGCCAGAAGTCGCCCGCCCAGACTGCCGCGGGGTCCCCGCTCCTCAGCTCGCCATGTCCCGCCTGCTGCCGTTGCTGAGGGGCCGGACCGCGCGCAGCCTGCGGCCGGGCCCGGCCGCCGCGCCCCACCCGCCGTCCTGGTGCTGCTGCGGGCGGGGGCTGCTGGCGCTCGCGGCCCCCGCCGGACCCCGGCTGCTGGGCACCCACCCCAAGAAGGAGCCTATGGAGGCGCTAAACACGGCGCAGGGCGCGCGCGATTTCATCTACAGCCTGCACTCCACCGAAAGGAGCTGCCTGCTCAAGGAGCTGCACCGCTTCGAGTCTATTGCCATCGCCCAAGGTACGGGGACGGGTGGGGCAAGCCCGGGGGCCCCGGCGCCCCACTTCTCGCCACCAGCGCACGGGAGCCCTCCCCGACTCTCGGCCTCGGACCTCCTTCTGCTGCCCCACCCGCCCCCCTCCCTTGCCCGCCTGGCCTCGCACTTGGGACGGCTGCGGACTGGGGGGACTTTCTGCCTCCGGAGTGTCCCCGAGGCAGGTAGGACAGGCGCGGATCGTGCCGCGCAGCTGGAGTCAGACCCTTGGCTGGTTGGTCCCCATGCTCAGAATCCGGAGCTTCAGCTTAAAAATGCCAGTTAGGATTTTCTTTTCATTGGCCGTGTGCCGCCGACCCCCGCCCTCCTGTCCCGAGCCCTTGCTGCTGTCTTGCGAACAGGCGGCGTGCACCCTTGCAGGTGGCATGCTGTGCCCGCTCCGAGAAAGTGCTGCCAACCCGATAGGCAGGAAGGAAGAAACTTTCTTTAAGGGTTATCAAACGAAGGTGTTGGGAGGCCAAAAGAAGGGGTGTAGCTTCCCAAGGCAGAGATGCTGTTTCCAAACATCTCTGGTTGTATTAACGTAAGCACCTGGAGAAAACATTTTCCTGGAAAATGAAAAGAAAACAGGTTCAAGTTAAAGTCCAGTTTTTGTTTCCCCGGAGGTTGGAAGAATGGAATAAATAAGAAGGTATTATTATTATTGTTATTGTTTTGAATCCGTGGCTCTACCATCAAGAGCATACTTCTCAAAAGTAGTTTGGAACGGTGAAAACAAAGCTATTTTTAAGCTAACATGTTAAGATCCTATTTTTAAGACAAGTGCAGAATGTGGTAGGTCAGAATTTGAGTCTAGGTGGAAAGATTAAAAGTTCAGAAAATCAAACGGATGAAAGGAGCAAGCGACTGAAAATATTTCTGCCATTTAAATTCTGTTATATAAACAAAATACATTGCTTCGATTTGTATTACATTCTGTTGTGTTTGAAAGTTTTAAAAAAGTTTATTGACCCCCCCAAGTTGGTAGGTACATAAACACCCCATAGATTCCTACATTTAGAGCACATTGATTTGGAACATGGCATTTGATTGGCCAGAGGTACTTGAAAGTGTATCTTTGGCCTGTGTGCAGGAATGGAGGAAAGTATTATCTGCCTCATGTAAGCATGACTTGTCTGGACTACTTTAGAAACTTGTGGGGACCTTTTACCCAGTTTTTACCTCAGTGCAGGGAATTGTGGACGAATTTATAGTATGGGGTGATTGATTCCAGACATTGTCTACCCACAATGCTTTTACAGGAAAATGTAGCATCATAGTCAATTCAGTTATTAAATATGTGATCATGTTGTATGAAATTATAATAGAATAATAACATAGTTGTAATCTATGTGTGCCCTCAGTATGTGGTTTTACGATACTCAACTCTAAAAATGTGCATCTTTGGAAACGTTATAGACAGTCATAAACTAGAACGTTAGTTTTCAAATCTTTCTCCATTGGCAAGACTATCTGAGCACATATTTTTGCCTTTTAAAAGTAATTTCTTGAAAACTGTGCATTGTCAACATGTTACAAGATTGGAGGGCCCTGTGACTATAGTCTTACAGCAGTTCTTGAAAAGCATGTCCTGAATATGACCGGATAAATGTATCACATACATTGTTGGTTTTGTATGCACCAGCCGTTAGGAGTGCCACATTTTCCAGTGAAGATAATATTTTTTAATTTAACATGTTTTCAAATATTCTGGAAAGGACCTAAAAACTTTAGTCACTGTAGATCATTAGCAAACTTAATTATGTAACTTACTGGATAGAGAAGTTAGTAATTTAAATTGTCTTGTTCATTCGGGAGAAACAAGCAAGGATATAGGAAATAATGGTAGTCAAATGCTTATCTCTCCTGTTTGTAAGTTAAAGAATGTCAAAAATTAAATCAGCTATTTTTGACCATGTTGATGACTAACTTACTGCACTTTGAATCAAATGGCACAGATGCTGCTGCTTCAATTCTTAGTAAGTGCTGGTGTTCATTTATTGTTTTCAATATCAGTATGTACAGTTTTGTGGAATTAACTAGAGTCATCACTTAGGATATTACCTTATTAATTAACCATTGAGCTTAAAAGGAAATGCGTATAGGGAATGCATATTTCATGCTGAAATCAACATTCCCCTCCTCAGACAAATGAGAAACTCCCATGTTTTTCTGTTATTGTTGCCTTTTTCTTTTCTTTTTTTTTTTTTTTGAGACAGAGTCTTTGTAGCCTGGGCATCATAGCTCACAGCAATCTCAAACTCTTGGGCTCAAGTGATTCTCTTGCCTCCACCTCCCAAGTAGCTGGGACAACAGGCGCCTGCCACAACTTCTGGCTATTTTTAGAGATGAATCTTGCTCTGGCTCAGATTGGTCTCCAATCTGGGAGTTCAGGCAATCCACCCATCTTGGTCTCCCAAGTGCTAGGGTTACAGGTGTGAACAACCATACCTGGCTTATTGTTGCTTTTTGAATAATATTTTCGCATACACAACTAATGTACAAAATGTGTGTGTGTTAAGTACACTTTTTAATGAAAGTAATTTTCTGCTAAATGGGCTGTTTTTTATTATAGGTAATAATACGTGTCCTTGAACAGGGTACTTGTATGATCTAATGAAATGTTTTGGCTTTGGTATAAAAACTTCATGGAAGAAAAATCATCCATGCTTTGATATGGCAGTGCAATCCACTGTTGAAATTTGGTGTTTTTGCCCTTATCTTTCTTATATGTCTTTCTATCATTAGGCATGTGACATAGTCTGTGATGAGATAAAGTTTTAGAACCAGTTTGTAACAGATAAAGTGGACTTTGTGGAATGTCCTTTATCATGGTTAAATAGGGCATGTGGTTTTTAAATTATGCACTGATTTCCTTCCCAGTTTTAAAGAAGTTGATGTTGTGCTTTCCATTTACCTGCTCAACCTAATCTTTCTTTTCCCCAAACAGGCCATATTCTGCTGATAGTACATTGTTGGTTGTCTTCCTGCGCTAACGAGACCAGGGCCATAGGAGCCCGACGGGTCGCGACAGTTGGTTCATGTTTTTACAAGTAGTACTGGAAGCTGACATTACATTACCTTTTAGTTAGCCAAGATTTTTAAAAATTTTGGTTTTGAAAGATGGACAAAGCTCATTGTATCATTTATCTATTTATGGTATAACAAATTATCCCAAAGCACAAGTATCTTAAAACAAGCATGTATAAGTTCACAATTTCTGAGGCTCAGAAGTCCTGGAGCTGTCTAGTTCAGTATTTCAAAGTCCTTAGTAGAGTTGAAATCAAGCTTTTAGCTGGAGATGCATCATCTGCAGTCCCAACTGGGGCTAGCGAGTCCATTTCTAAGAAGGCTTACTCATAGGCTGGAAGTCTCAAATTCTTTACATGTGGTCCTCTCCACAGGGTTGCCGGAATGTCTGAATTTCGAAAGCAAGAGTGAGAGCATGCATGAGCATCTAAGCTGGAAGCCACACTCTTTTTTTTTTTTTTTGAGACAGAGTCTTACTCTTGTCCCCCTGGGTAGAGTGCTGTGGAGTCATAGCTCACAGCAAACTCAAACTTCTGGAGTCAAGTGATCCTCTTTCCTCAGCCTCCTGAGTAGCTGGGACTACAGGTGCCCATCACAACTCCTGGGTATTTTTAGAGACAGGGTTCTCACTCTTGCTAAGGCTGGTCTTGAACCTATGAACTCAAGCAGTCCACCGGTTTTAGCCTCCCAGAGTACAAGAAATACAGGTGTGAGCCACCTCAACCTGTGCAGGAAGCCACAGTCTTTTATAACCCAGTCTTTTTTTTTTTTTAAATAGAGTCTCATGATGTTGCCCTCAATAGAGTGCTGTAGTGTCACAGCTCACAAAAACTTCACTCTTGGGCTTAAACAATTCTCTTGCCTCAGCCTCCTAAGTAGTTAGGACTACAGGCACCTGCCACAATACCTGGATATTTTTTGTTGCAGTTGTCATTGTTGTCTTTAGCGGGCTGGGGCTGGGTTCGAACCTACCAGCCTCAGTGTATGTGGCTGGCCCTGTATCCACTGTGCTACAGGCACTGCCCATTATAACCCAGTCTTAAAAGTGATAGTCTATCTCTTTTGCCCTGATACATTGTGGAAGAGTACTATACAGTGTGAATACCAAAAGTGGGGATCCTTGGGGACCTTCTTAAAGGTCGACTTCCACACAAGTGTTGTATTGAGGAGGTGCAATGCAAGATATACTTTAGAAAAAGGGAACTTCTTAGAAATATTTTTTCTAAATGTGTAGTTAATATATTTAAAAAATGAGATTCTTTTTACATATAGCAAATAAGAAATATACTGAGGTGAACAGTTTTTCTATCAGCATTAGATTTTAATTAGCTTGCAAACTTTCTTATCTTTGGTATCTATAGAGGTCTCTGTGTAAGTGGTAATTGTGTACTTTCAATTTTGCTTTTACCATTTATCTACATCTGTAAATGTTAACAATATAACTTTAAACTTTAATCTAGACCCCCCCCCCTTTTTGTGATTGCTTACTTTAAAGTAGGATGAAGAGCTTTGAGTATTTGCCATGTAACATAAGCGGGCTTTGACAAAATGAAAAAGAGCTGATATTAAGTTAGATATCTAGAATACTTAAAAATAAATTAAGATTTGTTATGGCATTCTTTCCGCTAGGAATCTTGGAGCTTTAACAAGATTATTCCCTTTTTTTTTCAGCCCATTGGTCTGATTATGTTAGAGAGTAGGAATTCTTTTAAGCTCTTAGTCTCCAGGATGGATTAGGAATAATGTTGGCTTTTATTCAAAAGGAATTAGAAAAAGAGCAAGAAAAACATTTCATACTCTAAATTAAGATATGTAAATAAAGATACTTTAATGGTTTGGTTGAGATAGCAAAAGAACAATAAGGAAAGTATAGCCCGTCTAGGCCCAGCAAGAGAGGAAGAACAAGAATGAGGATACGCAGTATGAATTGAAGCAAGAGGAATTAGAAACCTCTAATAAGCTGAGAGCTTGTGTATCTTGGCCTAGAAAGGTTACATAAAACTTTGCTGCAATCAGTTGTTTTACCAGTATGGAAAGAACCTAATTATAGAATTATATTCCAGCAAGTTTAGTTCTGAATTCTTATAGTTACAGGGTATCTTGGAGTGGCCTTATTACCAGGGCTTGCTGCTATTCGAAGACAGATAATG
This sequence comes from Galagoides demidoff, assembly GCA_963574575.1. Lineage (NCBI taxonomy): Eukaryota > Metazoa > Chordata > Mammalia > Primates > Galagidae > Galagoides > Galagoides demidoff. The sequence continues at coordinate 14,590 of CAUYQV010144431.1, read as the reverse complement.
AGATAGAGGGTTTTTTTTCATTGTAAAACAGATATGTGCTATTTAACAATCTTTAATCATCACTTACATATAACTTGATGTCCAGAGTTGTGTGTGACTTAAAATAAGCACTGTATTGTATCTCATGATTTTGTGGATCTGTAATATAGGCAGGACTCAGCTGGATGCTGTTTCATGTGGTATCTACAGAGGTCATTCCATAAACTTCAACCAGTTGATGGGCTGGTCAGAAGGTCCAAGATGTGTTTATTTACATGTCTGGAACTGTTGACCCAAGCAGAGATATATGGCCCCACAACCATGACAATCTCAGAATGGTGGTAATACTTAGATGGTAGGTCTTGGTTCTCAGTGAAAATGCTCCAAGGGGACTAGGTGGAAGCTGTAAGACTTTGCATTAAGTTTTCTGTAACACAGTACCACAAAGTAAGTGGCTTAAAACAACACAAACTTAACTCTCTTAAGAGTTCTGGAATTGAGTCCAAAATGAGTTTTAGGGGCTAAAATCAAAGCGTCAGCAAGGCTCTGTCTTTCTGTAGGCTCTAGGGGAGAATATATTTTTTGCGTCCTCCATCTCTGGCCATATCACTCAAATCTCTGCTTCGGTTTGTTCCATCATCTTCCTCATTGACCTTTTGACTTCCTCTTATAAGGACCCTCATGTTTACATTTAGGGCCTGCAGGATAATCCTATCCTCCTAAAATTCATTTTAGTCACACCAGCAAAGTCTCTTTTGCTACATTCACAGGTTGGGATATTAGTATATGAGTATCTCTGGGGACCATTGTTTAGCCTAGCACAGACTTGTTACGACCCAGCCTTGGAAGTCCCAGAACATCATTTCTGTTGCATATTATTGGTCAAGTAAGTCACTAAAGCTGTCAGATTCCTCTCCTCTCCATCAGATAAATAAACTTTGTGGTAACTGTTTTCCCTGATTGTGTTAACTTTTCACTTCTAAGTTCTTGACTAAATGCTGAATATTAGAAATTTAGAAAAGACTGGCTCACAGATATGTCGAACACTGCTATCTATATGTAGTTTAATTCACCAATAGTTAAGTTGGTCTTTTTTGTCTCAGTAGGCTTAGTGCTTTTTTATAGCAGCTGTGGCAATTGTATATTTATAAACAAATTGATGGGATAGGAAAATTGAAATAATATAAAATCAGTAATGTATAGTGTCAGCCAGAGTGTTAGGTGGAACTAAAGATAATGGATGAATTGGAATGTTTGGGATGACCTGATATTAAACCATTATTAGTAGAGATTATTTTAGTTTTTCAAAAAATAGTAATCATGCATAACAACATTTTTATCTGCTTCCCTTTGGTGTGTTTGAGTATAAAATAACTGGAACAAATAGGGACTAAATCCCTGAGTGCAGATTTTATTGGCATCTTGCTCAAATCAGGTGCATTATTAGTTTGTAGCTTTATAGGACTCTAGCCTTGTCTTTAACTCACAGGTTTGTATATGCTTTAAGATAATGAACATGACATAAAACCAAATAGTTACATGTTAAAAAAAATTACCACACACACACATGATCTGGCAATTGAGAGGCTCTTGCGGACAAAAGACTTCGAATGTTATTCTCCTTATCCTTTGAAACATTTACTTTGATGTCTTTTAATAGTGTTAGTTGGATGTAATTGCATTTTTCTCTGCCTTACTAAAGGTATAGTAAGTCCAATTTAGCTTCTACCAGATGTCAGAGTCCTTATATGCTATATTTTAATGCAGTAATTTTCCTTGGGGCTACTTCTATTTGTAGACATAATAGTCATTATACCAAATGCCTTGAGAACTCTGTGCTGTGTCATTTGACATGCTCTTTAGATTCTGTCATAGGGGTAGTGAAATGTGTGTTGCTTGGTCTACCCCTCCCCTCTCCTCAGTGCTCTCAGACTATTCTCTATTCTCATTCATTCCTCGTGGTTGTGGTAAACTTTTTTTGGTTTAAAATTGTGTAAACACTTCTACTTTTTGCCATTCAGTTATTATTTGTAATGACTTTTCTTCTGCTATTTGTTTCTCTTCCATAATGTTTTTAATTTACTTTTTCTGTCATTTTCTCTCTTTTTTAGACTCTTCTCCCCTCTTCCAGAATTCTCAATGAAGTTTAATATTGATAGATACTTCAAGAACTACTCTCTTTGTCTTTTCTGCTAACCAGTTGCATCTATGGCATTATTACTGGTCTTTTAGTCTTCAGCTCTCACATCAAAGTTTCTTCTTGTGTTAAATCTCTCATAATAGGCTCTAAAGCTGATTGTACTATAAAAGGCTATAGTTGTATAACAGAATTCTTTAAATTTTCTTGCAAAAGTTATACTCAGTAATGGAATTGCTCTAGATTGCCTACTGCTTAACAGGGAAGAATTTGTGCAGTTGCTGACACTTCTTGTTGCAGGTGAATGAATACATTGGATATTATATTCAGTAGCAGGGGATTAATGAACAAGCTGCTTGGTTGAAATTGCATCAGAATTAAGTGATTAACCATGGAAACACCTTAAAATGGTCATGGTTAAAAACACAGTTGGCAAAATTTGGACATTTCTGTGGCCTGTACTAATTTAACATAATAACCATAGTTATAACTAATAACATTCAAAGACACATCAGAATTTTAAGATTCTCATACGGTTTTGAAACATATTAATAACATATCCATAAAATATAGCTTGAAGGTTCAGCATCATTTTCTATTTGGCAGTGCTTCCCATGTATCAGGTAAGCCTGCTTTTTTATCTCTTGGATGCTTCTGTAACATCCCAATGTTAGCTTGTGTTCAAAAGACTTAATTTTGAATTTAAAATTTGATTTGGGGAAGCCTTTTAACTACGTCAAAAGTTTACAAAGACTTAATCAAAATAAGATCACAGATTATAGTCATTCATTTAGCCAGGGTGATATTTAAAACATTTTAAAGAGAGGGCAGCACCTATGGCTCAAAGGAGTAGGGCACCGGCCTCATATACCGGAGGTGGTGGGTTCAAACCCAGCCCCAGTCAAAAACTGTAAAAAAAAAAAAAAAAGAGTGATAAGCATTATGCTCACGGGTCTGGGACCTGTCCTAGACACCCTTTCCCTGTCACCTTCCTCTTCCTGTCCTGTGAGTGAGGAATCTGAAGCAGTGTGCCTCACTTTCCCCTGATTGGGTCCCCCACCCCACCTTCACCAACTTCCCATTCCTAACATTTACGATGTGACACATTGCCTTGCTCTGTGCCCTCCCCTCCCAACCCCAGGTTCTCTACTGGCTTATTGCCCTCTCAGAATTTTAAATAGGAAGATGTCACAATTATTAAAATCTCAGTGGAAAAATGAATCATGTGATTTAAACTGACATATGTGGCATGTTCCTCTCCCGTCTCCAAGGGCTCATCCATAATCATCAACTCTTTATTAAAGCAATGCCTTGGTGTTCTACAGGAGATGGCTTCACAGCTGGAACTGCCAACCTTGGGAAGCTCAGTCACCCTACTGGAATAAAAGAAAGCAAGAGTCTATAGCTCGGTCAGACCCAAATACGCACCTTGCCACCTTTCCGAGTTAAAGCAGAGCGCTCACATGCCCACTGTGAGGAACAGCTGAAGGGTCTGTGTATAAAGGGCCCAAGCCCCGACTTGAGACTTTGGTCAAAGAAGAGCATTGTACAAGCTACGGCCCATTCCTGGTCAGCACCTGGAGGTCTGCCCATGCTGTCCAGGCAAGAAAGCTCAGCCCTCAGACCTAGCAAGCCATATTCTCCAGAGGGAATAGCTGATATAACACCAGCTGAAGGCTTAGCAAGCAGCCACAGAAATGCCGAGGATTTATAAACTGAAAATGTGCTCACACACGGCAGCATCAACTTCTCCCAGTGAACCTGAGTGCTGAGAATGTACTGCAGGAGGCCTAGGTGGGGCCCCAGGAGCTTGGCAGAAACTCTAGTCGGGCCCTACTGTGGATATTATGAACAAATCTGGTCTTATGAAGACTGTGAAAACACAGGCACTTTTAAGATTGCAATGTCAGGGAAGATGGAGGCCACATGGAAAGCTGAGTCTTTTGAAGAACTGCTTCCAGGTTTGGGGGTGCACACAACAAAACCCAGAACTGGGCCTCCCCTCCAGCCCCTAGGGGCAGCTGTGCCCCCAGGAGCAACCTTCTGGAGAGAACTGGCCTCCGAAGGTCAACATACGAACCTGGTGACAGTTTCTTACTCAGTCCAAAAGACTAGTTAAGGATATCTCTTTAAAATTTATAACAAAAAGAAAAACTTTATCGAGCCAAAATTTGACCCTATTTCATTAAATTTTAAGTTACCCATTAATTGCAGGGTCACACTCAGACAAAACTGGGCTGAAATAAGATCTCAGAGGCAGAGCCCCCCATGTAATTCACCGACTGTGCTTTGTAATTCAGGACAAAAGCCTTTATTTACTCGGCCCCTCACATACTCAGCCTGTGCTCTGGGCTTTCATAGCTCTTTCATTCTGGAATCCAATTCCAGAGTTTACGGCCTCCAAGGTTTATGGTCCTTCCCAAGAAAGCTTTCTCCACCTATTAATATGCATCCTGGTCCCTCTTCTCAGAGTGGTGGTGCTTATGAAAGCCAAGCAATTCTTAGGTAAGACACAGATAGCTTGAATAGAAAGTTTACAATGGATTTGGAGACAAGACTTTGTTTTTTGGTGTTGGGGCGGGAAAGAAAATGAAAGAGAGAAATAAGAATTGTGTGCAGATTCCAACCGTTTTACTCATCTTAGAAGAAAGAGAGGAAGGAAAAGATAAAAATACCCAGACTGTAATTTTTATTTCAGATAGAGCCCTCTATTGCTTGCCTTGTGATTTTTGAATAGACTATTGGTCTGAAATGATGGCCTATTAACAGTTCATTTACCTAAACTTAATCCTACAGTGATACCAGAAAGAAGAGCGAAAATAAGGAAAAACCTCTCTGGCCAATTATTCTGCAACGAAAACAGCCAGTCACTTTATGTCGCAGGTTCTCTCTTCTTAAGCCCGTTTCTCCAATTCGCCTTCTAACAACTCACCCACCGTCATTACAGAGGACAGACCACCCAAGAAAGCAAATGCTGTCGCTCTGACCTTACTGCTCACAAGATGCTTCCCAATTCATGTCACCCCCCTGGTCTCAGCCGGGAAGAATGACCAAATTCCAGAGGTTTTCCTTGTCCTTCCCCAAATAGGGTTGGAGCTCATTTCCTGTTTTGTCCTTTACCTTTGGCCACGCTACAACTTGTAGGCACGGTGATGCCATCCACGTATTGGAACCTGCCTATTTACAGATAAACATTGGACACTGTATAGACTAAACTCACCCCAAGATACTAGATAGACTTTTTATCTCATATAAAGTATATCTGGAGGTAAGCACAGTAAACAGACAGGTAAACAGTGAACAGAAATGCCATACCAAGGAAGACTTCTGTTCACTGCCTTCCTCTGGATTCTGAGTCTCATCTGGCAATTCCTCCGAACTCTGTGCCTCCCCAAACCATCTAGAACCGTAATATACGGATGTGAAATAAAGAGCTGTGAAAGCCCCGAGCACAGGCTGAGTATGTGTGGGGCTGAGCACATATATACACATAACATTTTATTCCTGCCTCTTTCATATAAAGGACGTGGCGATATGTGCCTCATAGATGACTATTTTTCACAAAAATAGTAGAGGGGAGCACTAACGATAATGGCAAATCTCCTCAAACTCTCATACTCTGCTGTGCACTGTACTAAAACTGGTGCAATAGGTACGATCTCATTAATCCCTAAAGACACCTCTCTAGTAGGCAGGTACAATCATTACCAACATTTCACCGGAGAGTGAGCAGAGGCACGTGCCTGTGTCACGGGGATTCACACTCGCATCTTTCTGGTTTCAGCCTTCAAACCCTTAACTCTACAGACGACGAGGACATAGCAACAAGAAACTGGCCTTGGGTTTGACTTAAAAGAAAAAAATACAGGGTGGCGCCTGTGCTCGGAGGGTAAACGCCCAGCTATTGTTTGGTTGCACTTTGGCCGGGGCTGGGTTTGTGGTGGGCACCTGTAGTCCCAGCTACTCAGGAGGCTGAGGCAAGAGAATCACCTAAGCCCAGGAGTTGGAGGTTGCTGGGAGCTGTGACGCCACAGCACTCTACTGAGGACGATAGAGTGAGACTCTGTCTCAGAAAAAAAAAAAGAAAGAAAAAAAATACATAGCATAAATATGCACATCATAAGTGTTATGTTTATATTTAGGCTGTACAAATAGTTTCAAACGAACATTTTTTTTTCTTTCTACTTCTGCAGTAAACACATCATTTGTGAATTAAAACTTAATTGAGGACATGGCTATTGGCAAATTATAAAATACTCAAAACTTACATCAACTCAGCCTTCATTCCATTATCAAGAGCCAGGCTGCTTATTCTTATTCTTATGTATTCGTATTCTGGCAATTAAGGACAAGTATGTTTTCTAAAGTGAAGGTTATTTTGACTTTGATAAGTATATGGCTCACTGTCTGATCATAAAGGGCCAGAGCTGGAGATGAATAACAGACTACTTTGTCCTTCACTTCAGGCATGATGGCTGGACCTCCCTAGCTGTAAATTTCCCAATATTTGATGGCCCCAGTGTCAGCAGCAAAATGATGCATAATAAACACAGCAATACATTATGTGCCACGTCCTGATTTGGCACCGAGTCAGGGAAGGAAACAGTCCCTTTTTGAATGGGTTCTCTGCAGTCTTGCACAGAAAGTGTGTATTGGAGAGATGTGAAAAGGAAAACTCAAGCTTGTTTTTCATCCCACAGTCTCCACACTCGCCTTTGAAACTGACTGTCGGGAGTGACGTGAACCCCTGTAGCACCACCGTAGGGGTGATACACATATCAGGAAGAGCAGAGTACACAGGCTTTCATCTGGCCAGGAAAAAGGAAACGGAGCTTATTTTGAACAGGAAGGGAAAAAAGGATACTTGATGAAAGCCAAAAAAATAAGCTGCCGAAATCCTTAGACTAAGGAGAGACAAAGGGAATGGGTTTGTGCAATAATGGGCAGACCTAAAAATAATGTTTCAAGCCTGTTTTTAATTGCTCTCTCCTAACCAGAGCATTTTTTGCAAAGTTCAAAACCTTGCTTTAGAGTGAAGGCCTGCATCTATGCAATGTTATTTCTCAGGCACTAAGGAAAATATACATTATGAAAAAGAAATGGCATGGGGGATGCACGCATGGCTCCACCCGTGACACCTATCGCCCTCTGCGTCCAAATCAGAGACTTCTGGTGCTAGCGGGGACCTCACAGGTCACTAGGTCCAACCCTCACATTTCATAAATGACAGGCTTAAAACTGGTAAGTGCCTTGCCCAAGGTCATGCTTAGAGTTATACTTTTTTTATTGTCTGAATAGCAAATGGCCAATGGAGAGCAGCAAAAAAGATCATATTCTAAGTTACTCAAAGACTTCTACAAGGAAGATGGTGGTAATTATGGCTCCTGAACCCACTTATCTAAGCATGTTATCAGAAATCTAAGAAGCACACAGTGCTTCTTGCTAAGGCAAGAATTTTGTTTTCAGATATTCAGCCAGGAATATTCACTTTATTCAGATTCAGTTTAGGGTTGCCCACTCAGCTGTTCTTTTCAGAAAGGACAGGTGGAAAGTCCAGGAGTTCTTCTCAGGGAGCAAAAACAAAGCCAAATATTTGTGAACCTCTTTCATTTGAATCTCACGTCAAGTCTGCACGTGCAAAAGCACTTGCCTGTGGGTCAACTAAATTCTCACTTGCAAACCCACAGGCACGGAGCCTGAGGTCGAGAAATGTAGGTATTTTCAGTGTCTCTGCATTCTACCATCGTATCTCAGGAACTCAAAAATGACCATATATTGTTTCGGGAAAAAGCAGAAATGGAAATCCAGGGGTTGTTTGGCTTCTGGTAGTCCCAGATCCTGAGCAACATCTGAAAGTTCCAGATGGCACCTTTCTAGCCCAGAAGACCTGCTCTAATTCACAAGGCCACTCTCCTTCTGGAAGATCCCTTGGAAGAGAAGGTGAACCCAAGCAGGCCAGAGGCTGCACCTGCTCCCTTCCATCCTAGAGCCTCACCCAGAAAACACCAAGGTGGGCATTCAAAATGATTAAAAAAAAAAAAATTCCCTTCTGGGCCAAGCATCCCTTCACCTCCTCCCACCATTATACTTAACAATAAGATTTCAAGAGGGTAATTTTTTTCCTTTAGGCCAACCTCACTATGACTGGATATCCAAGAATGTCACATGATTATTGCTGATTGTGGACCAATCCCAACCATTACCTTTACAAGCATCATATTCCTTCATATTTTTCAAAACTAAAGTTCAGAGTCACAGCCGGCATTCAAACTGTTCTCCAGCCCCCCAGACCCCTGCTCATCTCCTACAGATGCTACTTACCAGGAGGACTCTCTCATTGGACTACAGTTTCTGAGAAAAATTAATTTTTTTCTTCTCTTGCCCGCCCCTCCACTTCTTGTTCGCCACTTCATGCAGATAACAGAGTGTGCAAAGAAAAAAGAACAGGGGTATTCACTGAAGAGCAACTCAGGGAGTACCCCTGGTCACAGGGAGAGGCATCCCCTTCCCGTGTTCCTCAATGCCAGTGGATGTGGGTCACAGGCCGTGTGTGTGTGTGTGAGCCTTGGACCATTGTCAGTAACTGGAACACCTCTCTCTCTGAACAGCGGTCACCTTGACTTTCTCAGCCTCCCTGAGAGGAAGACCCACCAAAGCCGTGGGCCAGAGCCAGTGCCCTGATTGTCGTGCTCGTGACTGACAGAAACAAAAGAGAAGTGCTATGTCACTGCGAGCCTCGTATCAGTCATCCGGCAGATATATTAGGGGTCAATGACGTGTACATGACACAGTTCTGACAAGACCCAAGGGACGCCTAAGGATGAATGAGGCCCAGACCTGCCTTCATGGATCTTACGACCTAGAGAACAAAGTTTAGACGAATGTCCATATGACTAGAAATAAACTCATAAACGAACGCCCAGATTAATGATTACTTTTTCTTTTAAATAAATATCCCAAATGAATGTTATCTCTTTTAAAACCCTCACCACAATGGGGACAACACATTCCAATTCACATTTCTGTTATTCAAAAGTATTGGAAATTCCCCTTTGTAACTATTTTCTGAGCAGTTGCATAAGAGGGGGGAAATAGGAGTGGGGAAGTGAGGTGTATTTTTTCCCTAACATTGTTTATAATTGCAGATTTATGCTGACAAAAAGAGACTGCATTTTAGTCAGTTGTATTATTTTCAAAATTCTACAGACATTGCACCCTCTTGTTGCCTATACCCCGGGCACTCTGCCTCCGTATCCCACTCCAGCCCCTGTATGCCATTGCTTCTAAAGGGCACATGCATCCTAACAGGCTCCATGATGTTCAACCTGTTCTTTGGAGTAGTTCAGGTAGAGTCAAGTCTAATGAATAAACTGGAGGCTGAAGCCTGGCAATACTGCTATTAATATAGAGCTACTAACAGAGGGCAAGATGGCCTGGCCATCTTGCTAGGCAAAAGAACAAGAGGGGACATATGATAATTAACAGAATTATCTAGAGACTGTGGTTGCCATATACCACTACTGAAAGTAACTCTACCAGGTGAATTACTGAAATGCTTTGTGCAAAGGCAGAATTGTTAGAATAGGTGTATCTCCTATATTAGTCTGGGTAGATCACAAACAAACAACGTTAAAATCACAGTGGTTCAATACAACAAAAGTCTGATCATAAAGGGCCCTCTAAGCCCTGCCATATTTTTAACACGGATTACAGAGGCCTTCTTCTTATAATATCTTATGGGTGACACTGTCCCCATCCCAGCATTTACTTCTATGATGCTGGTGGGGTTAGGGTTAGGGTAGAATCTTTTAAAACTTCCTTCTAGAAAGTAGAATCTGTTTAAAACTTCCTTCTGGAAGTGACACAAGGCACTTCTCATATTTCATGAGCCAAAGAAAGTCACATTGATACAGAACACAGGACGGTGCACCTTGGCTTGGTCAGCGCCAGCCACCGGGGAGGACCTGCCCTGCTTTCTGCATCTGCACCCTGGTGGTTGATGCAGCTGACAAGGAGAGGCAGAACTGGAAAACCAAGTCTGGCAGAGAGGGTGAGCAGGGAGGAAGCCCTGGGTCCCTAGTTACTTACTGGAGACCACAGCACAGCCCGCGCCGCTGCCAGTGCCAACCCCAGAACCACTCGGGTAGCTACAGAGCCCTCCTCTGGCTGAGCTACTCCCCTATGGGTATTTCACAGGCCCAAGGGTGATACAGGGTTCCCCCCCCATTCAGTGAGACCTCACATTTCCTTGGCCTGGTCAATTTCATGTAAGTTTCCTAGGCCCCATAATGTCATGAATGGACTGTATCCATTCATTGATGCACTCATTCATCTTACCCCACCAGAAGGGACTGTATCCATTCATTTGTTACCAAGTTCCAGTATCAATGTGGCAGGTAAAACATCCAAGGGGATGGAGCAGTATACACCTGCTGGGTGTTTAGAAGGAGAAAAACCAGGATATTGGTGAGCAGCATAGAACAACCACCACTCTCATGTGTGAGCATTCTTTGAAGAGGCCAAGAATCACTTGGACATAAATTTTGGAAAGCTGGCTTTTAAAAACCATCCTCGCTACTATGTAGTGATCTCTGTGTGCTGAATTTCCTGTGCAGAGCTACAACACAGTTGAAGAAATCCCCTTACTGCTGGCGGTCACTGTGAGGCACAGATAGGTTTGTGAGAGGCATCCGTGAGACCGACAGGGGATGTGACATGGCATAAGAGAGGTGGGAAGGAAGCCAACATTGGAGGTGATACCAGAATTTTTTGTTCAGTAGGTCCTTGGCTTGGTGATTCAAAGAATGAATCCATGGGCCACAGATCAGTGGTGAGACAAGATTTAGTTTGCAGAAAAAAAGCACCAGAGTTCCTGGAAGAAGGAAAAACCCAAGAGAGAAAAATCTCTCTCTGCCTGGATTGTCTAGAGGTATATATAGTCACATGGGTCTTTTGTAGTTACATTTGTCCAGGACTTGGTAACAAATAAATGGATACAGTCTCTTCCACTAGGGGCAAGGTGAATTAGCTCATTAATGAATGGATACAGTCCATTCATGAAATTGCCCAGGCCTAGGAAAGGAGGGGTCCCCCTGAATGAGGGAACCCGGTATTACCCTTGGGTCTGTGAAATGCTCACAGGGAGTAGCTCAGCCAGAGGAGGGCTCTGTAGGTCCAAGGGTGGTTCTGGGGGTGGCAGAATACAGAATCCCCAGAAGGAAATTCTGTATTCTGCAGGCTGTGCCATGGTCTCCCTTAACTACCTAGCGACCCGTGGGCTTCTGGCACACTCACCCTCTCTGCTGGACTTGGTTCTCCAGCTTGTGCCTCCACTCAGCCACTGCACCAACACTCCCAAGGTGGAGATGCCGAAGGCAGGGCAGGTCTTCCTGGGTCACTGGCACTGACCAAGCCGGGGTGCACTGGCCCTATATCACAGATAGACTCAGCTGTGCCAGGCACTGTACTAACACTATACTCATGGCATCTCCTTTATTCAGCCCAGCAGCCCAACAGTGACAAGGTAGGGCTCACTGTCCTCATTTAACAAATAAGAGAAATGGAGACTTAGCTTAAAATACACTGCTCCAGCCAGCGTCCCAGGGAGTAGGTGTTGGAGTCAGTGTTCACATTCAGCTTTGCCTAGTTCCTAGAGCCATGTAAGGAAGTTCAGCCCAATAAATCCCCTCCTGACTTTATCTGCGCCCCTCTTCTAGTCTTTCCTGTAGGTGATTACTCTTTTAAAGGAGAATACACTAAGCTCCTTAGAGATGGGACTGTAGCTCATTCATCTCTGTGGGACTGGTAATGACCAGCGAAGACTCCTGCACATGCTGGGTGCTCACATAAACTTGGGGTGCATGTTGCAAGTCCAAAGCAAAACCCCTTCCCTTCTCCTGCAGGCACAGGAAAGGAGACTGACGAGAGGAAACGTTTCCTTAGTGATTCTCAAGAAAGGCAAAGCTGTCAGCATTTTCTCTTATCAAGGGTTTCTGTAAGCGAGAAAATAGAGAACAGCTTCCACGACACAAACCCAAATGTGATGACACGGTCAGCAGGGCTGTGGAGATGCCGGACTTCCCACTCCCGACACTCCGGGCAGGTCCACACCTGTCAGGGAAGCAGAGAGAGCTGCACTTTGCCAGGGGACAACACTTAGCTGCACAGTTCCACATTCCACTTAATTCCAGAGACAAACTCACAAGAGTCCTAAATGTATCACTCTATTAGGAGAGTTCCCCTCCCCACAATTTCCAGCCAGTGTCTGCTATTTGATGTCTTACAAATAAATCACGTGTCTCTCCCACTCTCCCACACAAGCCTACACTCACAGAAATCCATGCACTGCCTTCCTTGTCTTAAAAAGGTTAGGTTCATTTTGGGTCTCCTTTAAAATCACCCCACAGGTCGCTGGGAGTTACCACATGATAGGTTTCTTTACTGGGGCACTATGATTTTCTCCTGCGGTGAAGGATTGCCGCTGTCACTGCTCCTTCCCAGAATCCTTTCTAAGCCTTTTGCTCTTAAGCACATGAGCTACGCTTTTAATTGGGTATTTCATTAGAGAAGAATGAGGCATAAAGGAAAACAGAAAGGTCTGTGGTCCTGGTTTCAAGGAGATTATTCTCGTCATCAGCATCTGAACCCGGCTGAAGTACAGTTTCAATTTCCCTTCTCAGCCATGGGGAAAGCGATGTTGACAACACATATTTCTCTCTGTCAAAACATTTCACTTACTCGGCAATCTGTAGACAGTTTGAGAGTCATATCACCAACGAGCAGTGCCAGAATGCTCTTACCATTATTTTAAAAATCAAAATGGCACGTGCCCCATGAGAAGGGCACGACGTGGGCCAAGATCCAAGTTGAAGAGAAAAAACACCAACAAAGTCAGCAAGCGAAGTGGGCACTATAAATAACCAGCCTCATTACTGAGCCACAGAGGAAGATGCATCCCATTTCATCGTGAAGGCCTGGTCTTGTTACCCTTAGATTCAGTCTCCTGGGAGGTCACTCAGGGAATTCTGTGAGCTCTGGGCTGAGTTACAGGATCGAGCAGGGACTCACATTTGAGAAACATAATTCATACCACTGGACCCAATTAAATGACTTTTTTTTTTTTTTTTTTTGGCTGGGAGAGAAAAAAGTAAAGGAATTGCTGGTTAAGGAATTGTGTCTAAGATCAGCCTGGTGGATGTGCCGCCCAGAGGACAAAGAACAAGGGATGCTGACGAAATTGCTGATGGCCTCCACGGAAAGGCGTTGACTCTGGTGTCATCCCCTGAAAACGGCTCTCATTGTCAGTGAGAAGTATTTATCATGAACAACGCTCCAGCGAATGGAAACGTTCTGCCTGCTAACGGGCTCAGGCTGCAAGACGGATACTGCTGGGCACCAAGGCCATGGCGTCAGAGGGAAGCAGATGCTGAAGCCAAGCGGAAACGCTTACTGTCAAGGTCAGAGAGCATTCACCAGTCACGAGGTTCAGATTCATGGGCGTTATGGTTGAAGCTCATGGGAGAAATACACCTCAAAAGCAGCAAAGATGGTCAATCAAGTGCCCTCCCAGCAGTCACCAGCTGCCTGATGGACAGCCACACCCCTCCAGGGCTCTCAGGGGGAGGACACTTGGCCAATTACTGCTGATTGGCTGGGTTAGTGAAATTGCTCAGACCTCCTACCATTCACCTCCAGCCTATCTTTCAATATATCTTGCTGGGTTCTGCGAAACTGATTTCCATCTGTTCCTAAAAGGTCAACTAAGCTGTGTGTTGACTTGACAGTAGTAAGTGCTTTGCTGTAATCCCTGATGATATTAGTCTGGCTGCGTCTCTCAAGAAGTGCGCAGTTTATCTTTCTTACAAAATTCCGCCATTTGTCAGGTTGGTACCAGCTGTTATCACTTTAATAGAGATCACTGTATAATTTCAAAACATTTTATTCTCTCTAAAATTATCCTGACGCTCAGAACTGTCTGGAGCTCAGAACTGTGCGGCTTGCCTCTTATCTGGATGGGTTAATTTAACTTCTACCATCCCAAGAGTAAGTTGTGCTCTAAGCCAGGTGCCAGGCCTTTCCACTGCCCTTGCTTCCCTCCACGTTCCTACAGGGCCACACAGGGATGGCCCGGGGAACAGCTTCAAGTTTTCCTTTTCCATTCTCTCATGAAGAGGGACAATAGGGTAGTAATTAATTGGTGGGGCAGAAGGTGGTGGCCAATGTCCATTCCTATGATTGGAGGTAAATCAGGCATTTTTTAATGGGAAAGGCAAAGTGAATCCAAGAAAATAACAAGTTTATAAAAAGCTATTATGAATCTTTCATAAAAGAACGTATAGGCTCGGCGCCTGTGGCTCAATCGGCTAAGGCGCCAGCCACATACACCTAAGGTGGCGGGTTCGAATCCCCAGCCCGGGCCCGCCAAACAACAATGATGGCTGCAACCAAAAAATGGCCGGGCATTGTGGCGGGCGC
>CAUYQV010144428.1:0-20225 GCA_963574575.1 Galagoides demidoff | reverse complement strand
AACTGAGGCTCACTGGGGTTATGCACATTGTCCAAGGTCACACAATTAATAATTGGGAGAGCTGAGATTTGAAGCCATGTATCTCTAACTCCAGAACCTGAAGCAGTGATTGTCAACTGGTGTGCTATGAGAAGATCTTAGGTGTGCCTCAAAACATTTTAAAGATCATTAATTAAATTATTTTTAAAGAAATTCAAAGTACAGTAAATACATTTTTTTCACTCTTTTTTTTTTTTTTGGTTTGTTTTTTGATCAACACGATTTAAGTGTGCTAGGGAAATTTAACAATAGATTCAAGAGTGTTGTGAGATGAAAAATGTTGAAAATCACCCTATTGCTAGGGGCTACATGGTCCAGGAGGAAATTATTGGGCTATGTTTTCATGACAGAACTTTGGGGGATTATCTGAGGACCTCCATTACCATCAATATTGATGGTTCGTGTACCAGCTCCTGTGCAGAGGCACATCCACCAATCATCTGGCCCCATCCAGCCATATTCCTTAGACTAGAGATGGACCCGTTATCCCACCCAGACCAAAGGGAGGCCTGCCCTGGGATCTTTCAAATTGAGAAATTTGAAAGAATTTCTGAAGAAAAGATGTGTGCATCTGGCATATGTGAGACCTAATCCTCCACAGGATATGATCCAGCTCAACGAGGAAACAATGTTGGCAACACTCAGGGAAATGATTCCAATGGCATTTGACTCCTTGATTCAAATTCCTAAAAAAAAAAAATTCCTGTGGCACAACTTTTGTATTTTCTTTACAACTTTTGTATTTCAGTGATAGAAGCTAGTAAATTTCTCCCCTTTTCACCCAACCTAGTCCTAGTGAAATTCTCACCCTATGATGAGCAGAATAGTTCTAATACCTTGTGTTCTAAACTGTGGTATACAATGAGGGGGTCTGTCTGGTTTAATCTATACTTCAGCAAGGTGACTGTGGCATGGTATATAGACAGAAATGGAGGGGATACCACTGGGAACAGGAAGATGGGCAAGGGGTCTCCAGTAGTGAGGGCTGTGGCAGTGGTCCCCGGAAGAGATGATGAACTAAGGCAAATGGCTGTGGCCAGTTGTGGTAGAGTCAAGAGATACTCAGTTGGTAGAAATTTTTAGACTTGGTAATTAGTTAAAATAGAGGAGATGAGATTGGAGGTGCTCAGGGTGATGTCATTAGCTGAACAGGAGACATAGGAGGGCAGAGTGGACTTGGGGAGGTGAGAGAGAGGAGAGTAATAGGTAATAATCCTGGCCATGGGAGGCTGCCCGGCGTCCAGCCGTGAATGGCTTCTGCACGCCAGCAAGCTACATCCTGGCCAGTATGAAAGTGTGCTGTGGCCTTCACCTGCCGTCCACAGCCTCGGTGCTAACACTCATCTCAGCTCATGCTTCAGCCCTTTCCATGCTCCTCTCAGCTCTTACAGTCACCATAGGGTCTTCTTGACTTTGTTCTTGCATTACCCTACAGATTTTTCAGGACTAGTATTATCTTCCTGGTAGAACTGGGCACCTTTCCATGGGAATCTGCTCCTTCCTGCTGCTCAGTCAAATTGTGCCACCTTAGATTATTCCCTCCCTGGAGTGGCGGGAAAGAATGGCTAGCACTGTTAAAAACAAACCAGGAGCCATGCTGTGGGAACCCGACTGCAGCCAATTTGGCTGCTTATAATTATTAGGTTCTTTTTGCAAGATATCTCTAGCCTACTGTAGTTTAAATGGGATGAGGATTATAGATTTCCTCCACTGTGACTGCCCAACAAGGGCTGGGTAGATGGCACCAAAAGAAAGGCTCAGAACAAATTCTGCTATACCTACAAACCCTACTAACAAGAAGACAATATACTTATGCACAGCTTTTTTCCTAAGCTTCATTAAATCTTTTCTCTCTGTATGATGCACACCTTGCCTGATGACAAAATATTCTAGGGGCAGGATTCAGCCAGGCTACTGGTTGGATTCAGGCAAAAGAATTGTCTGTTATGTGGAGCACATAGGAGCAGATGGAGTCTCAGGCTTGGTGGAACACTATGAAGGTGGCAGGCTGTTGAGCTTGCAAAACTCTCATACTCCACTCACACAGCATGGAGGGCCCCAATCATGTTCTTAGCCATTCATACGTCTTGTGCATCACTCATTTCACCTGTGAAAAATCACTGCTAAACCCATTATATGAATGAACCAACCCTCAAATGCTAAAGATAAAGATTGCTGAAGCTCTTGCAGAAGCTACTTCTGGACTGGAGAGCTCCAGTCAGAGTCTTTCAAAGCTAATGAAACCCTCAGGAATGTGTATTCCTGATGAGGGTACTTCCCATAATTGCTCCTAGGGTGTTGATTAAAACTAACACACATCTCTTGGTCAAAGCTCAAGTATTATATTATATTATTTTATTTCCTCAGAGACAGGGTCTTGCCCTATTGTCTAGACTTAGAACTTGGTGGTGTGATCATAGTTCTCATACAATCTCAAACTCCTGGGCTCAGGTGATCCTCCTGCCTCAGCCTCCCTACTTGTTGGGACTATAGGCTAGTGCCACCATGCCCAGCCTTTTTTTTTTTTTTTTTTTGTAGAGATGGTATCTCACTGTATTGCCCAGGTTGGTCTCAAATTCCTGACCTCAAGAGGTCCTTCCACTTTAGCCTTCTGAAATGCTAAGATTATAGTTCTGAGCCACCAGGCTTGGACTATGCTGAAGTATTTTAAAATAAATTATAATAAATCTGTATTGTTTATGCCAGGTACTTGCCTCTGAACCTTTGTAAACAACTTCTATTCAATCTTCAGGATTTAGTATGGCTATCACCTCCTCCAGGAAGCCTTCTCTGATACTCCCTCCACCTATGCTGAGTTGAGTTTCTCTCCCTTGTGCTCCTATAACATCTTGTGTTACCTTATTCTGGGGAGTCAGCTGCTCTGTCCCTTTCACTTGACTGCAATTCCCAGTCCCTGTATCCCTAGTCCCAAGCAGAATATGCCCTCAATTTATTTGTAAAATTGAATTAAATTCAAAAGAGGCAGATTTTGTTTTTCTTTCTCCCGGCTTCCCATCACTGCATCTGAAGAGGGATCACCAATCTGTGTGGTTGGCCAAAGGTAAATAATCAATGAGAGAGGATAAACGAGACACAGCCCTGGATAGACCCGACACTTGAGAATCATTTGGAAGTGGCCAAATGTGAAAACATGTTTAGTTTGCTTTTGCTTTAAATGTTCCAAGTCTTTACTGAGTTTGCTCTTAGAGTAAGCTCTGGAGCAGGAGTTGTGAGTGTCTTCTGCATCAGCTGATCTCTGATATTTATCCTGGAGAGAAGAAAGCAAGCAGAAGCCTATTCGTCCAGTGCTTCTCCATGAGCCCAGCAATTCCTAGTGGAGTGAAGGTCGGTGAGGTGCTGTCAGCAGACACAAAGCCCATCGGGAGGCTGCTGACCTCATTTTGCCCACCGTAGTCCAAATATCCAGACTTGAACTTGACATTTGCCAAAGTGTAGCTAAACAAATGGTGGTGAAATGATGCCCTCCCCCCATTCGGCTCCACTTGAAAGTGGCTAAACGGGATTTTCAATGTTAGAAAATAGACTCAGCAGAAGCATTGAGATCCAGGTCATTTACTCGGAGTTACTCTTCCTTTGCAACTCTGCATCTGTAATTTAAAATAAGACCAGGCCCGTATCTCATTGAGCATTTTATTTCACTTAAATAAATAGTGAAGACGGAAGAAGGGATCATGGGGAATATATGCATTCAAAATATGGAAAGTTTATGCTTTTGGACTGTGTGGAAAATACTGTGAGCAAGTGGTTGCTGTTTCTAGGTGTTCCAGGAAAGGAAGTAGAGGCTGGGGAAGGGCATCATCCCTGTTTCTCTCCTGCTTCTTTACTCACAGCCTCAGCATCTTCCCCCACGCCCAGCCCCTCGTCCTCTATCCACAGCACCACACAGCCACACCAGGTTCAGCATCCCGGGGCACTGACACAAGGCAGGAACGCAGAGTCAACAGCCACAGTTCTAGGAAATAGATTGGGCCGCAGTCCCTAAGAACCGCGGGGCCTGCCTTCAGTTAGAGCTGGACAAGTCGGCCTGAGACTTGTCATTCTTCCTTACGGTGAACAAGGGATCCTCTGAAAAGCTCTTGGACACATGAAGTTCACTCTGTGAGTGAAACTGGGGAGTTTATATTCTCTGCTCTGGTCAGTAAAAATGATCAGAAATAATAGTAGAAGACCCCCTAGTATTTCATCTGAAATACTTGCAGGGCCAGATGTGTTCTAGAACTCAGCATTTTTCAGATTTTGGAAAGGTAACTCTGCTGCTACGCCCGCATTGGCACCCAGCTCGCAAGGCTATTTCTGTAGCAGCAAGTGACTGTGGGGAGAGTTTGCATCTGGTCCGGTCAATCGGTTTTGCCGCCAAACAAATTTTGAACAACTTTTGATTTTCAGAGTGTCTGAATGCCAGAATTTTTGGATAAGGGTTCATGGACCTATAATCACATTTTCCTGAGGGGCTATTGTTCAACTTAGCTTTTTTGAGAAGAAGGACTTTGGTCCTACTACCCCACTTAGGAAGACACAAACCAGCCCTCACTCAGGGTTCAAAGCCTGATGCCCTGCAGATGAAATGGTAAGAACACCCTCCCATGTGCGTTTCCTTTCCAGAGGATTTCTGACTGTGTTTTCATGTTTTCTTTCTTTCTGCATTCTTCTTAAGGAACTGTTGGCTTTGTCACCCTTATTAACCTCACCGTGGTGAAACCAGACAGAGTAATGGTTAAAGACTAATAATGCTTTGTGTTCAGAAGGAAGTTAGTTGAAATCCTACCTCCTGCACTCTTTAGCTGTTTGTTGAATTTGGAGAAGTTGCTTAGCCTTTCTGAATCTCAACTTATTCAGCTATAAATCCTCCTGCAAGATTGTTATAGGATTAAATGATACTATGAAGTTTCTGTCATCTATGGAATGCTTGCTTAGAACCAAGCACTGTGTTAAGAGTTTTACGCGATGTATTATTTTATCCGATGGATACCATTCCTATTCTATAGGTGAGGAAACTGAGGTTTAGAAAGTTCACCTAACTGGCATCATATTGCTATTTAACGGAGAAGATGGGATTCAACACTATATAGTATTGGCGGGAAGTGGTGGCTCACACCTGTAATCCTAGCACTCTGGGAGGCTGAAGCAGGAAGATCCCTTGAGCTCAGGAGTTTCAGGCCAGCCTGAGCAAGAGCCAGACTCATCTCTACATAAAATAGAAAATAATTAGCCAGGTGTCATGGCAGGCACCAGTTACTTGGGAGGCTGAGGCAGGAGGATCACTTAAACCTAAGAATTTGAGGTTACTGTGAGCTAGGCTGATACCTGGGCACTCTAGCCTGGGGCAACAGAGTGAGATTCTGTCTCAAAAACAAAACAAACAAAAAACCTAGGAACCATTTCCCTGAAAATAAGACCTACCTAAAAGATAAGCCCTAGCAGGATTTCTATGCATTTGTTAAATATAATCCCTACCCCCGATAATAAGACCTAGTGATAAGCATGGCTATGCAGCGTATTTGCATAGCCACGCCCTGCAGTTCAGTGAGGTAAGGAAGACTGGAATACCTTTTATCTGCCACAGCTCCTTTCTCTGAGCCGTTTGCACTTGCGTGGGTGCACATGTGGTAACCATGGTTGCAGGCATCCTATTGCACACGTGCAAATGGTTAGGGGAAAGGAGTTCATGCATCACTACCACCAGCCCCACCAACAAGGTCGGCTTCCCCTGTCAGGTTCCAGAAGAAGATGACTTAACTGTATTTGAATAAATGTAGATTGTTGTATACTTAATAAAAATAAGACATCCCCTGAAAATAAGCCCTAGTGTGTCTTCTTGAGAAAAAATAAATATAAGACAGTGTCTTATTTTCAGGGAAACACGGTAGTCTTTCTCTTGGTACTGTTAATTACTCTGCTCAGACAACTCATTAGATGGTAGGTAAAATGTGCTGCACACTTTCTGAAACACAGTGAGCGCTCAGTCCATGGTGACCATAATGTGACGATGATGGTGGTGGTGGTAATGATGACAATAAAGGAGGATCAAGTGTTACAGCAGCAGAATCTGGAGGAAGACCCCTGAGTGACCTTGGTGTCACTGATCACCCTGTAGTGTTCCTGCCTTAACACCCTGGGGATGCCTCCTGCCCACATGGTTTTGTCAACATCTTTTAAAGTAGGGTCCCTGGTCACATTTTTCTAACGTTACCAGTTGGTCCTCGCATCTTCTAGCTGAGTAGTACAACAGCACTTGTCTTAAGGAAACAGACTTGAGGCAGAGATTTATGTGCAGAATGTTTATTGGCTAGGGGTCTAGGGATCAACCACAGTAAGGAACAAAGGAAATAGGATTGGGTATAGGGAAGAATTCCACTGTCCCCACAGAGGCCTCTGTCTATACTACAGGGGTTGCCAGGGCTAAGATGGTCTAGAAATCCAAGACAGCCCCATGATTCCCACCTTCTGGGGCACACACCTTATATAATTCTCCTGCCGTAACCACTGGCAGAACCTGTGAGTGTGATGGGATATCTGCACGTGGTTGGGTTACTGATCAGTTCACTTGGAGTCAATCAAAAGGGAGATTATCTGGGTGGGGCTGAGCTGACCAGGTGAGCTCCAAATGGGCCTGGACCCCTCCAGAAAGGGAGATTCAAAGCATGAGAGGGGATATGGAATGGCCATGTGGCAAGCAGCAGCAGTCTCTAGAAAATTAAGAACCATCTCCGGCTGATAGTCAACAAGGAAATGGGGAACTCCAGCAGCATGGGTAAGCTGGAAGAGGACCTTGGACCTCAGAGGAGACAGTAGCCCTGGCAGACACCTTGGTTTCAACCAGGTAGGACCTGAGCAGAGGAGCCAGTCATGCTGTGCATGGCCTGCTCACTGTCAGAACTGTGAGATAAGAAATGGGTGTGGTTTTTGCTTTATTTGTTAGTTTGTTTACTTTTTGAGACAGAATCTCATTCTGCCACCCCTTGGTAGAGTGCTGTGATATCACAACATCTCACAGCAACTTCAAACTCCTTTTTTTTCTTTTTTTGAGACAGAGTCTCAAGCTGTCACCTGGGTGGACCTGGGTGGAGTGCCGTGGCGTCATACCTCACAGCGACCTCAAACTCCTGGGCTTAAGCAATTCTCTTGCCTCAGCCTCCCAAGTAGCTGGGACTATAGGCACCCACCACAACGCCTGGCAGTTTTGTTTGTTCGTTTGTTTGGTTGTAGTGGTCCTTGTTGTTTGGCAGGCCTGGGCTGGATTTGAATCCACCAACTCTGGTGTATGTGGCTGGTGCCCCAGCTGCTGATCTACAGGTGCCAAGCTACACCCTCAACCTCTTGAGCTCAAACAATCCTCTCACCCCAGCCTCATGGGTAGCTAGGTACCTGCCACAACACATGGCTAGTTTTTCTATTTTTAGTGGAGATGGGTCTTGCTCTTGCTCAGGCTGGTCTTAAACTCCTGAGTTCAGGTGATCCACCCACCTTGGCCTCCCTAAGTGTCAGGATTATAGACGTGAGCCACTGTGTCCGTTTTTTTTTAATTAAACTTTTAATTTTGAGATTGTTGCAGAATCACATGCAGTTGTAAGAAACAAGACAGAGATCCAATATACACTGTACCCATTTCCCCTCAGTGGTAGCATTGTGCAGAACTCTAGTACAGTGTCAGAACCAGGATAGTGACAAAGTGCACAATGATACCACCACCACCACCATGAAGATTCTTCTTCCTTCTTGTTCTTCCATAGCCACATCTGCCCATCTCCTGCATCTCCTCCTAACAACTCCCACCTTTACTCCAGGGCAACCACTAATATGCTTTCCACTTCTATAATTTGGTCATTGCAAGAATATTTTATAAATGCAGTAATGCAGCATTTAACATTTTCAGAATGGCTTTTTCCACTCAGCATAATTCCCTGGAGATTCATCCAAGACGTGTACATCAATGGTTCTTCCATTTGTATAGTTGGGGAATATTTTATCATATAGGGGTACCATAGTGTTGTTTAGTCATTAACTACTGAAGGACACACGGTTATTTACAGGTTTTGGTTTCTACCAAAAAGACTGCTATGAACATTTGTATATAGGTTTTTGTTGTGAGCACACTGTACTTCCATCTTTAATAAATAGAGTAAGAGTACAATTCTGGATCATATGGTAGTTGTATTTTAGTTATTTAACAGACTGACAAACTAATTTCCAAAGTGGCTGTACTATTTTACATTCCCATCAGCAATGTAGGAAAGAGAATTTCTCCACATCTTTGCCAGCATTTGGTACTGTCACTTTTTTTTTTAAATTTTACTCATTCTGGTAAGTACAGTGATAATTCATGGTGGTTTTTAATTTACATTTCCTTAATAGCTAAAGATGTTGAACATCTTTTCACATGATTCTTTACCGTATATATTCTCATCAATGTAATATTCCTTCATGTCTTTTTCACATTTTCTGATTGGGTTGTTTTTATGTGTTGGGATTTGAGAGATACCTTTACATATATATATATTCTAGTCCTTTGTTAGATATGTGGTTTGTAAATATTTTATTGCTATCTGACACTTGTTTTTTTCATTCTTATAATAGGATATTTCACATAGTACAAGTTTTAAATTTTGATGAAATCCAATCATTAATTTTTTTCTTTTATCAATCATGCTTTTGTTGGCAAATTAAAAAAATTTTTGCCTCGCCTTAGTTCTTGATGATTTTCTCCTGTGTGTTATTTTTTTAAAGTTTTATAGTTTTACTTTGAAGCCAATGATCTATGTTAAGTTAATTCTTTATAAGATGTAAGATTTAAGTTGAATTTTACTGAAAAGCCTATCTTTTCTCTATTGAAATCTTTTTCTACCTTTTGTCAAAAGTCAGTCGGGGATATTTTTGCGGGCCTGTTTCTGAGTTCTCTGTTCTGTTCCATTGATCTATGTGTCTGTCACTCTGTAAATATCACAGCTTTATAATCAGTCTTGAAATCAGATAGATTGATTCCTCCCACTTTATTATTCTTTTATAAAGTTATTCCAACTATTCTGGTTCATTTGCATTTCCACATAAATTTTAGAATAATCTTGTCTATATCTACAAAAATCTTGCTGGGATTCTGGTAGGAACTGGATTAAGCCTATACATAAATTTGCAGAGAATTGACCTCTTTATCATATTGAGTCTCCTAATTGACAAACAAGCTCCATCTTTCCAGTTGTTTAGATCTTCTTTGATTTCTTTTATCAATGCTTTGTAGTTTTCAGTACAGAAGTCCTATATATGTTTTGTTAAATTCCTATAAAATATTTTGTAGTGATTATAAATGCCATTGTATTTTTTATTTTGGTATTCACCTGTTTATTGATCATATGTAGTAATATAAATTTTGTGTGTTTGTAGTGTATCTTGCAAACCAGTTGAATTCACTTATTAGTTCTAAGAGGTTGTTGTTATTGCTGTGGTCTTTTAGATTTCATGGGATTTACATAGACAATCATTTCATCTGCAAACAGGGACAATCTTATTTCTTCTTTTCTCAATTATATGCCTTTATGTTTCTTTTTGTGTCTTATTAAATTGGCCAGAACTCCCAGTACTATACTCTGAATACGGGTTGTGAGAGCTGACGTCCTTGCCTTGTCCTTGATCTTAAGGGGAAAGCATTCAGTCTTTCATGTTAATTATAACGTTAGCTGCAGCCTTTTGGCAAGTATGTAGTACTTGTTGAGGGAGTTCTTCTCTATCCATATTTTTCTAAGAGTTTTTATCATGAGTACATGTTGAAGTACATTTTGTTAAGTGCTCTTTGGGGGCCACCACTTGATAAGACCATGTGATTTTTCTTCTTTAGCCATTAATATGGTGGGTTATGCTGATTGACTTTCAGATATTGAACCCTTTGCATTCCTAAAATTAAGCTTCGCTGGGAGGGTGATGAGGTACATTAGGGAATGCTTTGCTGGATTTCCAGCCACCTGATACAGGATGGTGAGAAGTTCACCGGGAAATCAATGAGAGAAAAAATTTCCAGGGTTAAATGTAAAAAATACAAAAACACTGAAGCATGAAACTGGCTTTTTTTTGGAAAAAAATGCAAATATTTCAGATGGCTAGAGAGTCCAAGAGGAAGAGTGATAGGATATGAGGCTAAGATGGAGGCAAAGCAGAGTTCCCAGAGCTTGTGTGCTGTGCTCTGGACCCTGCGGCTGGGTGCAGGGAATGATCCACCCAGTCCACCCAACTGTGAGAAGGGTGGATGGAGAACTACGCCTGGGGCAGGGGAGCCACTAGGGGTACTGCTTTTGGGAAAGAATTCAGGAACAGAAAAACAGAGTCCTGAATTGCCACTAACAGCCAAGCTCCTTATCTTCCTTCTTCAGACACCTCTCCTCTGAGCCTCCAACTCGCCTCATTCATCCCTTTACCACTTGCCCAAGGTCATCTCAGACCCTTTGTCTTTCCTTCCACTCTGTTAGTAGACACTCTGTGTGTTCATTTCCCTCTGTCCCTGAGCCCTATTTGCTGCTACAAGCTGAGAGAGACTGGAGTATTCACTCTCCTCACTGACCCTCCAAACCATGGCCATTCTCTCAAGTAGACTCATTGGGGCCACACAGAGATACTCAATATATACTTGGTGAATTAAAAGTAGATTGAGCCTTTGTTCAATGAATTATCACTTTATTATTTTTTGCAATCTAAACTGCATTTCTGGCACTGGTTTTCTCTCTGTCCCTACTTACCTTGATATGTGAAAACCCTTCCTTCTTCATACTTTGCTGTGCTCAACCTTGGGCTTATGGGAAGCAGGAGCTCTGGACATTGAGTCTATGCACCAAGATGATCCTGCCATCTTGGGAGGATCTTGGGGCATTTTTTTGGTAATGATTGTGAAAGCCTTGGGGTCATGGACTGAAATGTCTTTGGCTATTTTGGGAGAGGGGCAAGCATGACACTAGTCTCTGCCCACCCAGGAGCACGGCAATACTCATTTAGTAAATGATAGCTAATATTTGGGTATGTGTGAAGCCCCCAGGAAGTCATTCCAAGAGCACAAACCAACAGTCCAGTCCTCAGGTTCCCTGATCTAGTCTAATATCACCTCCACTCCCTCCCACATACCTGAGTGCCAAAGCCATAACTCCTTGCCTTCCTTCATCATCTTCCTTTCAGGTCTGTTCCCTAAGCCCTTTCTAAGCCCCTCTTACTGCACCCCACAGCCCACGTGTCTACTCTCGGTACCATCTATCTCTATTAGACCCTTTCATGAGCCTGCACAGAGAAGGGAAAGGAACCAGAGTGGAAGCGATGGGGATTGAGGAAATAAAACAGAAGAGAAGACAGGAGAGATGAAAGATGAGGTCCGTAGGTCTGACTCAGCTGAAGGCTGCAGCCAGCACCAAAACACAAAATTAGCTTTATTTTATAGTATCTGGGCAGGGTTGCTTATGGGGAAGTAGCATAGACAAAAGACATATTTTTGGTCTTACAATATGATTAGAAAACATAAATAACTTTATCATAAAGACAAATCATCCTGCTAATGGTTTCTACTTAACTTTGTTAATGTATGTTAAGAAGTAAGAAGGGAAAGATCACCAGGATTTCTGCATAGTTCCTAAAGATAAGATTAACTAGACAAAGAAAGAGCTACGCGTTTTCTGGCAGGGGGAGCATGAAGAAAGGAAGGTTGTTTGGGAAAAGGAGAAGTAGTTGGGAGGATCGTTCTGTTCTCTGAATGCTCCCCAGGCTGTGGGGGTCCTGCCGCCTCACACACAGACTCCCTCCTCTTGTATCTCCACCTAAGAGCTGTGCTGGAATCCCACCTTGCCCCAGCCCTGTTTGCCTCTGAGCACTATCTGCTTACTTCTCCACCACCATGAACTTCAGCCTCAGGTCCTCTGCCTCAGGTGTCAGGAACAATAATGGTGGTGTCAATGGCAGGAAGAGTGGCTTTGATGAGTGATTCCACTGTGATTATAGGGTGTCATGGGGGTGTGCTGGATGCTTGGTCCAAGGGCAAGAAGTCTTCAAAATGGAGGCTTCTAAGAATTGCCCATGGAAGAGAACAGAAAGGCACAAGGGCAGATCACAGATTGTTCTTTGCCAACGATTAACTTACATGACCCCTTATTTATTTTTTGTAGCACTTTCGTGTCCTTTAATAAAAAGTTCATTTTGATTTTTATTGTTTATTTTTATAAGTACAAATACAGGGGTTACATTGCACTAGATAACAAAAATAAAATATCAAATCAGCCAATTCACTGGTATGAGCCACCTATTAAAAAATCAAACCTCTACTAATATCACGTCCAGTCCTTCCTCCAAGGTTGGCAGTAGAGGAAGAGCCCCCACATGGATAAGGTTCCTGGACCTCATAACCCAGGCACTTCCTGGGGCAGAGGCTGCCTCTTTGATCTTCTTGCCTGGACTCTGTCCACAATTCTCCTGTGTGTCCTGTCCACCTTAGTGAGGCCATACTGGAGAATGGACACCCCTTAACTGGAGCACTGGGCTCCTTGCTGTGTGCTCCCCAGCATTCCTGCCAAAATTTCCCCACTCAAAGACCTTACCACCAAAAGCAAAAATGTCTATTATCGGTCTGCCTTCCCCACACCGTATCTGTGTCACTCATCCTTATATTCTACAGCATAGGTTAGCGACTGCCACAGGACAGATACTTAATAATTGTTTGTTTAATAAATGAATGAATGAACTTGGCTTAAGGCTCAGGGAAAGAAAAAGGGCAAGCAGACCCAGAGAGCTAACTGTATGTAAGGAATCTGGCTGGCAACACATAACATACTCATTGCAAGCTTGCATTCCTCTCCAGGGCCTCCTTGCCTAGCTCCTGGCATATCCCCACATCTCTCCCTTACCATGGGGGGATATCTCATCATAGCTAAACTTCTCAAGACAGACTGATGCATAAAAGAGGATTAGGAGGCCCCTCACTTGGTGGCCTAAGGTCCACTCTTTAACATTCTAAATTTCCTGTGGGAAGTGCAACAACTGCCTTGGATGAGAGATTCTGGGAATGTCCTCCTCACTCGGGGTGTGGGCTTATACTAGAGCAGAAGAGAAAGTAGTTTTTATCAGTTTCTCCCCAAAGTACTCTATGGAGCATTAGCAAGAAAAAGTCGTGATCAATTCAGAGTGCCTTCTCTGGATGTGGAAGGGAGGATAGACAGCAGCATTATGAGGTGTGCAGCCCATGTCTCAGCAGAACATCCCGTCTTTATACAACAAGAGGCCAGTGTTCACATGTGGGGGGACTATTTCCTAGTTACTCTGCAAGGATTTAAAGCAGGTGTGTCCAAATACTTGTGGGCCACGGGCTGATTTTGTGAGGACTTTTTGCTTATTTGTGAACTGGGATATCACAGAAAGCACACATAGACCTTTTTTTGCTAATCAGCTTTCACTGGTATTTGTTTGTATATCTAACATGTGGCCCAAAGCAACTCTTAGTCTTCCAATGTGTGGCAGAGAACAAACAAAAGGTTGGACACTCCTCATTTAAAACAACTCTTGGCAACCTTTATTTCTTCTACTCAGCTACAGACACTTGAGGGGTGGAAAATTTTAACAAATTGTATCAGTTTCTGATGTGATTTCTTCTGAGATGTGACAGAAGCTGAAGGAAGCAACTGAAATAGCATAGTGTTTCTTAAGTCCAATTCTGCCATCATTACTTTTAGTATTTTATAATTTTCTTATGAACCTTTAATGGGACATTGTGCTCCTTGCCACGCATCAGTGCCGAGCTTCAGCAAGGATGCATGGACAAGCTGGGGACAGCCCAGAAGTCCCCTCTCCACTCCTGCCCAACCTGGGTATAAGACACATCTCCTAATAGGCTCCAAGGGGTGGACTCAGCGTCTGCACCAGGACTCCCTACGCTGGAGCTCTTGATGGGAAATCAAGACGGTGAGGCCAACTGCTAGGCTCCTTTCCAAGAAATACCTTCAGACCACCCAGAAGGGCACTGGCTGATGGAGAAGGGCCTGGGTAGTTTGAGGTTGGTTCTGTGTTTGAACCCACATTGGGATGCTCAGTGCTGGCAGGCAGAGGGTAATCTAATCCACTTTGCTTCACCAGCCTCTGACTCAGGCTTACAATGAGGAGGGGAAGCACCAAATGCAGGAGGACAGCAAGACAGAGTGACAGGGAAGATTTGAGATGGGAAAGGTGGCAGGGACTGAGGACTTGGGTGTTCTATTATCCTGTGAATTTTTTCTGGTAATTTCTCAGAACTCTGAAATCGAACATGGGCATGTGACATGTCTAAAACTGTGCCTTAGTTCAAGCAATTGTTTGAAAACTGTCAGAAACAGGAGCAGAGAGATGGACTTCCAACTTTTGAATACCAAAAGGGAGAGTTTCTTCCTGACTCAAGAATGTGAGCAGCTCATCAAAAAAAATCAAGCACCGGTGCATCGCCTCGTTCAGAATGTCTTGGCTCGTCTTCCTACTGTCCGCAGTGGCTTCTCAGATCCAGGAGAATTTAGTCTTTTCCTTTCTCAGACGACAGCGCATCTCACTTGAAGGTAAAGCACAGCAGCCTATTTGATGGGAAAAGATTGAATTCTAGAAAGTGTTTTTCTAGTGTTTAAGAAATTGTTCTACCAGAAGATAAATGGATATAAATCTTCATGGATGATTTAAGGGGTGCACAGGTGATAAAAGAGGAAGAGAAAACCCAGGCTGCACCCTCAGTTGTCCCACCGATGTCTGAAACAGAAGAATATTGTGCCCTTCTCTCTCTCTCTTCACATTCTCATGCGGTAAGTAATGATGACAATAGCAGCATATAAAATTTAAGGTGGTCATGTAATTCATTATTTAAATGGGACCCTTTTTAAAGTGAAAAGGAGTGCTAAGAATCATTACTCCAGGACTTAAATGGAGACATATGGTCATCCAAAGAACAGTGGAAATATCACGGAGTCTGGAGCCAGGCCCAGATTTCAATCCCAGATTTCCACATACTTACTCAGCTGTGCGTCCCAACATGCCACTTCACATCCACAGCCTGGCGTTGCTTATTGTGAAGATGAAGGATATTAATACCCACTTTCAAGCCTGTTATGAGGATTAAAGGAGATAGTATATGTAAAATCACCTAGCATTACACCTGGCATTCCAAATATATTCAAGTTCTTTGCTTTATAGCAGTATGGCAGGATTAGTGCATTAATTCATATATTCGTTTATTCATGTACCCATGAGTGAATTAGACAAGCATTTATTGAGCAATACAGGTGATTGTCAGTAGAAGCTAAGATGCTTTGGAAATTTATGGAGGTGTATTTGGTTGGCAGTGATTTGTGTGGGTGTGTGTGGGGGGATACTAATGGCAGTTAGCAGGAGGGTGCTGGGGACACTAGACATCTTGCAATATCCAGAAGAGTTTTGCCCAGTGAAGGATTGGCCCTCGTTCTTACTAGTATCCCACTGGATATTCATGAAGGCAAAAAAATCTTCATAATCAACCAAGCCTAGAGTCCGATGGTATTTTACACATAAAGGAAAAGCATTTTTTGCAGAATTCTACTATGTGCTGGATTTCCCAGGAATGTGTCAGCTATGTAAATTAGAGGATAATTGTACTTTGTTCAGGAACTCTCATTACTAGTGATATTACCCCTGTTGGATAGTAATGGTGAAATGGAAACGACACGTGAGTCACTAACACGACACACCACTCTTACACTGCAGGTACAGCCTTCACAGTCATACGGTCCTCTGTTTAGGAATAAGCATTTGACCCTTATATCTTCTAGTGTAGCCATCCTGAGAGTCTACACAGTGAAAATCATATTACACAATTATTATTTTTGAAAAATTTCTCTTTTATAACAAGGCATTATATCTGTGGCAGAAACTACTAGATGCTCACAAAAATCCATGTTATTTTCTCTCTCCTGGTCCCCCAAGTAGACTCTACTCTTGCAGATAGTTGTGGTCATGTGAGTGAGGTCTAGCCAATGGCCCCTGAGCAGAAGTACTACGCACCACTTCCAGATTTGGCCCTTGGAAACTACCTACCCTGCTCCTCTGTCAGTTTCTCCTCCCACCTATTATTTGTCTCTGCAGTCCTACAATGGGAACAAGAAATAAAGCTTACTGTGTTTAAGCCATTAAATATACTGTAGAACCTCTGTAAGTTGACCATCCAAGGGACTGATCAACATGTGGAGGTGGCCAACATAAGGAACTAGGCCAACTAGGCCTACCGTACTGATGCGTACATGTGGTGCATTTCTGGTCTGTGAAAATTAGATCAATTGAAGAAGGAGGCCAATGTAGGGAGGTGGTCAAGTATAGAGTTTCTACTATATTCTGAACTATTTGTTTTAGCACTTAGGGTATCCTAACTAATGCAATATAGTCTTCTTGTAAAAAAATTATTTGGGAATTTCATTTAAAAATAGTAAAAAGGACCTTGTAAAATATTAGTTACAAAATTGGTCTTAGGTCTGATGGGGCTGAGAACACCGATCTAGAAGTAGAAGATCTTACAGAGACTATGCAGTGGAATACCATGTGCCCTATACTTCATCAGGTTGGTAAGACAGTGCGTACAACCACACAGACACACATATGCGAAGTCAGTCAGGAATTCAAAGCAGCGGATGATAAGAAACAACAGAGTTATATGGATTGGATGACCTGTGGACTTTTTTTGTTTTGCAATCCCATTAGTTAAAAACATTTTTGAGCAAGTACTTCCAATATATATTTCATAGAATTACAGATATTATCAATGGTACATTATATCATCTTATTATTTGAAAGAAAAGAGAAAAGAAAAATATTGCTACCAATTAAATGGTGCCATAGGCTTTCTGTGGGCATCGATTATCAATTGCACAATGCATTCCAATATGAGATGTTAGAATGAGAAACATTGTGTGTCTTAGAACTGATTAAAAAATGGTTATGCACTTCTAAATGAATATATTATGACCATTTAAAAACACACAAAAATGGGATCTTTAAAAGGTTAAAAATTTATTTTATTTATTTATATTATTATTATTTGAGACAGAGTCTCACTTTTTTGCCTGGGTAGAGTGCTATGGCATCCTAGCTCTCACCAACCTCAAACTTGGGCTCAAGCTATCCTCTTGCCTCCGCCTCCTAAGCTGCTGGGACTACAGGTGCCCTCCACAACACCTGGATCATTTTTCTATTTTTAGTAGAGATGGTGGTCTCATTCTTGCTTAGGCTTGTCTTGAGCTCATGAGCTCAAGCTGGCCTCAGCCTCCCAGAGTGCTAGGATTAGAAGTGTGAGCCCTAGCACCTGGCCAAAGGTTGAAATTTTATAAGCAAAACTTCCAATAGTTTCTAGTGCACCCCAAAGATTGCTACATGCACCCCACTTTCAAGACCACTGGCACAGACAGAGGTCCTCTGTGGGCCCAGAAGAATGAGGGGCTCCATTAGCTATGCCTGTGTGGCTCTGGGGAAGTAGAAGAACATTCCAGAAGAAAGATGAGCACAGAAACAGGGAGGGGGTGGTGTTGGGAGACAGTGAAGAAGCCAAGAGGCCAGTGGTGATTGAGGTTCTGCCTCAGTGTGAGGCCCAGTGAAGAAGTAAGGTCGTCAGATTGTTGCAACTTCAGGGGGACCCAGGTCTCTGCAGCAACCTCTGTCAGCTTGTCACCAACAGGTACTGAGAGATTCATAGGGAAGACACCAGGACAACCTAAGAAGCTAGGAAATGGGTCTGTTGACATTCAAGGACTTGTCTAGAATTCTCTATGGAGGAGTGGACCTGCCTGGACCCTGCTCAGCAGAATTTGTATCAGGATGTCATGTTAGAGAACTACAGAAACCTGGTCTTTGTTGGTCTTGCTATCTCTAAGCCAGACCTCATCGCCTGTCTGGAGCAAAGCAGAGAGCCCTGGAAGATGAAGATGCACAAAACAGCATTCAAGCACTCAGGTCTATCTACTAAATCCACTCTAGACCACCTGCAAGACCAGGGCATAAATGTTTCCTTCCCAGATATAGTGCTGAGAAGATATGGGAGCTGTGGCCTTGAATATATTTGAGTATAAGCACAAGAAACTATGTTATAACAGACTTGACCAATATTCACCAGCTACCAGTAGCAAAATCTTCCAATGTAATATTGCGTGAAGGTCTTCAGAAGATTGTCAAATTTCAATATACGTAAGATGACATGTACTGTAGAGAAAACATTTAAAAGTAAGAAATGTAAAAAAGCTTTTAACCTATGCTCACACATTACTAAACACAAAAGAATTCATGATGAAGAGAAACTTTTCAAATGTAATAAATGTGGCAAAGTCTTTAAATGTTACTCAAGCCTTTCAGATCATAAGAGAATTTGTACGCAGAGAAACTGTACAAATGTGACAAGTGTAAAAATTATGGTAAATGTTCCCACCACAGCTCAAAACATTCTAAACATGAGAGAATTCATAATGGAGAGAAACTCTACAAATGTGAAGAATGTGGCAAAGACTTTTCCTATTCCTCAGAACTTACGAATCATAAGAAAATCCATACTGGAAAAAAACTCTTCAAATGTGAAGAATGTGGGAAAGTCTTTAATCGATACTCACAATTTTCTATACATAAAAGAATTCATACTGGAGAGAAACCCTACAAATGTGAAGAATGTGGCAAAGCTTTTTTTTTTTTTTAATTGAATGGTAACTATGTACATTAATGCACTTCTGGGGTACAGTGTGGGGTTTTCACATGCAATCCGAAATACTTCCATCAAACTGATCAACACAGTCTTCATGTCATTTTCTCAGTTATTGTTTTAAAACGTTCTCATTCTACTCTTAGAGAGTTTCACTTGTACCCCTGTAAGATAGACCTCAGAAATGGTCCCTCCAATCCCCCTCCCTCCACCCATTCCCCCCTGCCTCCTCCCTCCCCCCTCCCCACATTCTTAGGCTATTTGGTTATAGCTTTCATATAAAAGGTATAAATTAGTTTCATAATAGGGGTGTGTACATTGGATACTTTACGTCCTTCATGTTCACATGGATGGAGCTGGAAAATGTTCTTCTGAGCAAAGTATCACAAGAATGGAGGAAAAAGTATCCAATGTGGCAAAGCTTTTAATGCACACTCACACCTGATAAACCATAAGAGAATTCACACTGAAGAGAAAACTTACAAATGTCAAGAATGAGGAATTGCCTTCACCTGGTGGTCAGAGCTTGCTAGGCACAAGAGAATTCATACTGGAGAGAACCCCTACAAATGCGAATATTGTGGTAGAAACTTTAACTCATGTTATTACCTTCTTATGCATAAAAGAGCACATACAGGACAGGAACCCTAAAAATGTGAAGATTGTGGTAAAGACTTTTACTACAGTTCATACCTCACAATACATAAAAGAATTCACACTGGAGAGAAACCCTATAAATGTGAATATTGTGGTAGAAACTTTAACTCAGGTTATTACCTGACTATACATAAAAGGACTCATACAGGAGAGAAACCCTACAAATGCAAAGATTGTGGCAAAGGCTTTAAAAGTCGCTCACATGGGATTGAACATAAGATAATTCATACAGGAGAGAAATCTAACAAATGTGAAGAATGTGGAATTACCTTTACCTGCTGCTCAAACCTTGCTAAGCATAAGAGAATTCATACTAGAGAGAGACCCTACAAATGATTGTGGCCAAGTCTTTAAAGCACTGTTATACCTGATTAAACATAAGACAATTCATACTAAAGAGAAACCCTACAAATGTGAAGATTGTGGCAAAGTTTTGACAGCAGGATCACAGAGGATTGAACATAAGAGAATTCACACAGGACAGAAACCTTACAAATGTGAAGAATGTGACAAAGCATTCTTCCAGCGCTCAGACCTTACTAAACATAAGAAGATTCATATTGAAGGGAAATCTTACAAATGTGAAGAATGTGGCAAAGCTTTTAAGTGGTGCTGAGGACTTAGCAGACATAAGAGAAAGCCTACCAGAGAAAAATTCTAGGAATGTAAAGAATGTGGCGAAACCTCATTCCAGTAGCCATAGTTTTCTTTCTTTTTTTTTTTTTTATTGAATGGTAACTATGTACATTAATGCACTTCTGGGGTACAGTGTGGGGTTTTCACATGCAATCCGAAATACTTCCATCAAACTGATCAACACAGCCTTCATGTCATTTTCTCAGTT
>CAUYQV010144425.1:0-10341 GCA_963574575.1 Galagoides demidoff | reverse complement strand
GCATCACAGCTCATAGCAATCTCCAACTCCTGGGCTCAAGCGAGTCTCCTGCCTCCACCTCCCAAGTAGCTGGGACCACAGGCGCCTGCCACAACGCCCGGCCATTTTTTTGGTTGCAGCCATCATTGTTGTTTGGCGGGCCCGGGCTGGGGATTCGTACCCGCCACCTTAGGTGTACGTGGCTGGTGCCTTAGCCGATTGAGCCACAGGCGCCGAGCCGGTTAATTCTTTTTAAGAGAAAAATGCTCAACCTCTTATAGGATAAGGATCTGGATTGTGAAAACTTTCTTTTTAAAGTGTATCTGGAGCTGGGTGCAGTGGTTCACACCTGTAACCCCGGCACTTAGGAGGCCGACGTGGGTGGATTGTCTAACCTCACAGGTTAGAAACCAGCCTGAGTCAGAGTGAGAACTCATCTCTAAAAATAGCCGGGTGTTGTGGCGAGTGCCTGTAGTCCCAGCTACTTGGGAGGCTGAGGCAAGACAATCACTGAAGCCCAGGAGTTTGAGGTTGCCACAGCACTCTACCAAGGGTGACAAAGTGAGATTCTGTCTCAAAAAAAAAAAAAAGAAGAAGTATATCTGTAGGCTGTGCACAATAGCTCATACCTATAATCCCAGCAGTCAGGGAGGCCAAGGCAGGTGGATTACTTGAGCTCAGGAGTTTAAGAGTAGCCTGAACAGGCTTGGCACCTGTGGCTCAAGTGGCTAAGGCGCCAGCCACATACACCTAAGGTGGCGGGTTCGAATCCAGCCTGGGCCCACCAAACAACAATGATGGCTGCAATCAAAAAATAGCTGGGCATTGTGGCAGGTGCCTGTGGTCCCAGCTACTTGGAAGGCTGAGTCAGGAGACTCGCTTGAGCCCAGGAGTTGGGGGTTGCTATAAGCTGTAATGCTATGGCATTCTACCCAGGGGGACAGCTTGAGGCTCTGTCCCAAAAAATAAATAAATAAATAAATAAGAAAATAAAAAAATAAAAACTTTAACGGCTTTCCTTGTTTTAAAATGAAATCTAAGCTTCCTGATATGACTTCAAGCAACTACATAATCAGGCCCTGACCTCCCTCTCCAATCACATCATGTACCACTCCCCTCTTCACTCATTATCTTTGACCACCTATAGTTTATTTGTGCTGTAGTCTATTTTCCTGCTGGAATATACTTCATTAGTTTATTGAAGGTTTATTATTTATTTATTTTGTAGAGACAGAGTGTCACTTTATCGCCCTCGGTAGAGTGCTATGGCATCACAGCTCACAGCAACCTTCAACTACTGGGCTTAGGCAATTCTCTTGCCTCAGCCTCCTGAGTAGCTGGGACTTACAGGCACCTGCCACAACTCCCAGCTACTTTTTTGTTGCAGTTTGGCCAGGGCCAGGCTTGCAGGTTATTTTGACTCCCTAGAGATTTGGAAATGTCTAGAAACATTTTTTTGTTTGTTTATCTGTTTTGAGACAGAGTCTCACTTTGTTGCCCTTAGGAGAGTGCTATGGCATCATCAATAGCTCATAGGAACCTCAAACTCCTGACTCAAGTGATCCTCTTGCCTCAGCCTTCTGAGTAGCTGGGACTACAAGCGTGATGCCCAGCTAATTTTGGGGGAGTATTTTTGTTTTTTTTGGCTGGGGTTGGGTTTGAACCCACCACCTCCAGCATATGGGGCCAGCACTCTACTCCTTTGAGTCACAGGCGCCACTTTTTTTTTCTTTGCAGTTTTTTTCCCAGCTAATTTTTTTTATTTTTAGTAGATATGGGGTCTTGCTCTTGCTCAGGCTGGTCTTGAACTCCCAAGCTTAGGCAATCTAGCCACCTTGGCCTCCCAGAGTGCTAGGATTATAGGCCTAAGCCACCACCCCTAACCCTGAGAAACATTCTGATCTAGGGGTAGTATGTTATTAGCATTTAGTGATTAGAAGCCAAAGATGTTACAATGCATGGGACAGCCTCTTGCAAAAAATAATTATCCAGCCCAAAATGTCAATGGTTCAGGGAGGTTGGGAAGCCCTACAAATAACACTTTAAGTAACACCCTGCTTAAGGTGGCTCTATTTTATGGCCCTGATTGTTTCCCTCACAAAACTTACCACAATTTGAATTTACTTTATTTTTTTTATTTATTAATTATCTGCTTGTTGGCTCGGCACCTGTGGCTCAGCCGCTGGCATGCCAGCCATATACACTGAGGCTGGTGGGTTCAAATCCAGCCCGGCCTGCCA
Organism: Galagoides demidoff; assembly: GCA_963574575.1. NCBI lineage: Eukaryota > Metazoa > Chordata > Mammalia > Primates > Galagidae > Galagoides > Galagoides demidoff. Next base: position 8,122 of record CAUYQV010144425.1, on the reverse strand, counting down.
AACAACAATGACAACTACAACAAAAACAATAGCCAGACATTGTGGCAGGTGCCTGTAGACCCAGCTACTTGGGAGGCTGAGTCAAGAGAATCACTAAAACCCAGTACTTGAAAGTTGCTGTGAGCCTTGACACCACGGCACTCTACCAAGGGCAACATAATGAGACTGTCTCAAAAAAAAGAAAATATTCTCTGCTTGTTCCACTAAAATACGAGCTCTACAAGGTCAGAATTCTCATTTGCCTTGACACTGCTGAGTGAATGAATTAATGGATGAATTCTATACACCTGTAACTACTTAACATACTTTCCCCACTAAAGTTCTGCTTTATAAGTAAATTTAATTCATTTCCCAACAAAGCATCTATTTTTATTCATTACTTCAACCAGTATTTTCGTAGCATCAACTATGTGATAAGTAATGAGCTCCATGCTGGGTATATAATAAGGAACAAGAAATAGTGCTTGGTCCCAAAGAGCTTATAGATCAAGGTCTGGTTGGGGAAGGACATATACAAGTAAAAAGACTATTTTTAGTTTGGTGTGTTGTGGGGAATCATGCTGCTTTTTTTTTTTTTTTTTTGCAGTTTTTTTGGCAGAGGCTGGGTTTGAACCCACCACCTCTGGCACATGGGGCCAGCGCCCTATTCCTTTGAGCCACAAGCACCACCCTGAATCATGCTGCTCTTAAGGGGCTTCATCTGTTCTAGGGACAGGGGGAGGATGAAAGACACATGAAAGCAACTACAAATGCCAGAAGAGAACACAAATAAGAAAAACAAGATTCCCCACCAACTATGGAAATCAAAGGCGTTCCTGTAGAAGCAATGCTGTTTGGTTTGAGACATATAGGAAGACAGAGGAGAGTCTGATGAAATGGAGGAAAAGGAGAGAAGAGGAGAGGGTACTTCAGGCAGAGAGAATGCCAAGAACCAAGGCACAGAAATATGTGTGCCAGGAAAAAGTAGACGTGTTTGGCTAATGAACAGGAGACCAGTGGGAGCTTAGGCTGGAGAAGGAGGCTGGGTCCAAACTGGGTCAGTTGACTAAGAATACAAACGACCTAAATCTTGCCCATATTGCCTATAATTTAGAGCAGTATTTCCCTCATGAACAGAGGGAAAGAGAGGCTTAGAGAACTTTGGTGACTCAGCAAGTCATTAGTGGACCAGTATTATTTTGACTGTGGGGATTGGGGGAGGTTGCTTGCTTGCCATACCTCCCAGGACCTCAATATGACAACACCCATGAAGGGACAGAGGTCCTGATACATAACAGGAAGATTTCCTGTCTCAGTGCATGAACAAACAATATATTGCCAGATTGTTTTTTTCAAAGGCTCAGAATGAGTACTTTTCGTTTTGTCCTGAGGTATGATAGGAATGGGTATACACTAACAAAGGGAGGATGAAGAAATAGGAGGGGTATTAAAAACCAGAAAGAGGGTGGCGCCTGTGGCTCAGTGAGGAGGGCTCCAGCCCTATGTACCGAGGGTGGTGGGTTCAAACCCAGCCCTGGCCAAACTATAACAAAAAATAGCCGGGCGTTGTGGCAGGTGCCTGTGGTCCCAGCTACTTGGGAGGCTGAGGCAAGAGAATCGTCTAAGCCCAAGAGCTGGAGGTTGCTGTGAGCTGTGATGCTACAGAGACTCTACTGAGGCTGACAAAGCGAGACTCTGTCTCTGAAAAAATAAACAATAAGAAAAAAAAGAAAGAAAGAACAGGTCAGTTTGAGAAACAAGCTATGTCGAAGTATTTATTTGCAAAATTCCAGTTGCCATAGCAATTGGATGCTGCTCTTTCCACCATCCCTCCTTTTATCTTTTGCATGGCCTTTAAAATTGTTTCCTAGGCAGACATAGTCCTATGTTGTTCATCTTAAAGAAGATTTGGAACACTTCTTTCCACTTGCTTTTCCCTTTCCCTTTTTGCAGTCCAAATCAAGCTACTCATCAGGAAGAAGTGGATAGTACTGGCCATCTCAGGAGCAGGACCTTAGGATCAAAGGAGCATTACTGAGTCGCTTCTGAGTTGATATGCCTACTTGCTGCCTTCTGTAGCATCCCAGTGTGTAAAAAAGTGGTAAGTGTAGGAATTTGATGAAGTGTAGAATGACTGTAAAAAAAACCCAAAGCTAGGCTCAGCACCCGTGGCTCAAATGGCTAAGGCGCCAGACACGTACACCTAAGGTGGTGGGTTTGAATCTGGCCTGGGCCCACCAAACAACAATGATGGCTGCAGCCAAAAAATAGCCGGGCATTGTGGCGGGCACCTGTGGTCCCAGCTACTTGGGAGGCAGAGGCAAGAGACTCACTTGAGCCCAGGAGTTGGAGGTTGCTGTGAGCTATGATGCCACAGCACTCTACCCAGGGGAATAAATAGCTTGAGGCTCTGTCTCGAAAACAAAAAACAAACCTCCCCCAAAGCCAGCTTGCAGTTTACAAAGAGTATAGTCAAAATTCACAAAAACCCAAGGTGAAAATTATCCCCTAATAGGAGAAAACAATAACAATTATGAGTATCGTGATATCTAATCTTGCCGAATCCTCACACCACCCTGTGAAATAATCACGCTATTTGGACTCTGTTATTTCATCTAAACCCTCACAACCACTTTATTTTTTATTATTATTTTTTATTTTTGAGACAGAGCCTCAAGTTGTCGCTCTGGGTAGAGTGCCATGGCATCACAGCTTACAGCAACCTCCAACTCATGGGCTCAAGCAAGTTTCCTGCCTCTGCCTCCCAAGTGCTGGGAATACAGGCACATGCCACAATGCCCGGCTATTTTTTGGTTGCAGCCATCATTGTTGGATTCGAACCCACCAGCTCAGGTGTATGTGGCTGGTGTCTTAGCCTCTTCAGCCACAGGCACCGAGCCACTTTTTTAATTTTTTGAGACAGAATCTCACTGTTGTCCAGGCTAGAGTGCCATGGCATCAGCCTAGCTCACAGCAACCTCAAACTCCAGTTCTTTTTTTTTTTTTTGCAGTTTTTGACTGGAGTTGGGTTTGAACCCTCCACCTCCGGCATATGGGGCCAGCGCCCTACTCCTTTGAGCTACAGGTGCCTCCCTCAAACTCCAATTCAAGTGATCCTCTACCCTTAGCCTTCCGAGTAGCTGCAACTAGAGACATCCACCACAGTGCCCCACTAACTTTTCTATTTTTAGTACAGATGGGGAGTCTCACTCTTGCTTAGGCTGATCTTGAACTTCTGAGCTCAACCAATACTCCCACCTTGGCCTCCTAGAGTGCTAGGATTATAGATGTGAGCCAACACGCCCAGCCCACAACCACTTTTTAAAATTCTTAAATCTGGGGTGGCACCTGTGATTCAGTGAGTAGGGCACTGGCCCCATATACCAAGGGTGGTGGGTTTGAACCCAGCCCCAGCCAAACTGCAACAAAAAATAGCTGGCTATTGTGGCAGGTGCCTGTAGTCCCAGCTATTCAGGAGGCTGAAGCAAGAGAATCACCTAAGCCCAAGAGCTAGAGGTTGCTGTGAGCTTTTATACCATGGCACTCTACCAAGGGCGATAGAGTGAGACTCTGTCTCTAAAAATAAAATAAAATAAAATAAAAATTATAAATCTTTCCTTCCTTTTTTCTTTTTTTTTTTTTTTTTGAGACAAGGTCTTCCTTGTTGCCCAGACTAGAGTGCAGTGGTCTGATCAGAGCTCACTGTAACCTTGAACTTCTGACCTCAAGTGATCCTCCCAAATAGCTGGGATTACAGCTATTTGGTTTTTATTGAGACAGGGTCTCCTATGTTGCCTGTGGTGGCCTTAAACTCCTGGCCCCAAGCAATTTTCCTACCTTGGCCTCCGAAAGTATTTACTTTTATCTGCAACTCTTCTGGGACTCCAAGATATGCACTTTACTACCTATGTTTTTTAGGTAAGACCGTGTTGGATTTTGTTAGGTCTCTTAAAATTCTGGGATTACAGATGTGAACTACTGGACTCAGCCTCTTCCCGATCATTTTTGCCATAGCTATTTATTATCCTTATTTCAAAATTGAAAAAAGAGCAATAAATTTAACAATGATTAAACACATGAAATGTAAAAAGGCACCGCACTAAGCACTGACATGACAAACCTTTGAAGTAGGTTTGTTTATTGAAGGTCAGAAGGTTAAACAGCTTGCCCAAGTCTATATAGGTTAAGAAGCAGCAGCAAAATTGAAAGCTAGGCTTTCTTATTCTGAAGCTCATGAGGTTAAACACTCCAAAAATAGAAGACAAAGTTCAGAGAGTTTAAGAGACTTGCTCAAGATTACACAGCTAGCTGGGCACAGTGGTTCAATGCCTGTAATCCTAGCACTCTGGGAGGCGGGTGGACTGCCTGAACTCACAGTTTTGAGACCAGCCTGAGCCAGAGCAAGGCCCTGTCTCTTAAAAAAAAAGTTAGCCAGGCGTTGTGGTGGGCACTTGTAGTCCCAGCTATTTGGGAGGCTGAGGCAAGAGAATCGCTTAAGCCCAAGAGTTTGAGGTTGCTGTGAGCTGAGGCCAAGGCACTCTACTGAGGGTGACGAGGTGAGACTGTCTCAAAAAAAAAAAAAAAAAAGAAAAGAAAAAAGAAAGATTACACCGCTCGCAAGTTGCAAACTGATATCTGAATCCAGGCTTATCTAATTAAAGAATTGAAATGCTGATATTTTCTAGTAAGAAAAATAATGAAAAAGAGTTTAGTCCTCTCATTTGAAGCTAATTCTGAAAGCAGAGCAATCTAACTGGATTTTCTTTCATTGTACTCATTAATGCAGTGGTTCTCAACCTTCCTAATGCTGTGGCCCTTTAATACAGTTCTTGTGGGCTGAGAACCACTGCTTTAAAGATAACTCTCTCAAAAGTTAGTCTGTAAATCACTGCCAGATTAAACAGCCTACTAAACTAAAATTCACAGCACAAATGGTTCCTATTCTAAAGGTGTTTATCACCTGAGCCCAGTAGTTCACGCCTGTAATCTAGCACTCTGGGAGGCTAAGGTGGGTGGATTGGTTAAGCTCAGGAGTTCCAGACAAGCCTGAGGAAGAAGAGCAAGACCCCATCCTAAAAATAGCTGGGGGTTGTGGTAGGCACCTGTAATCCCAGTTACTTGGGAGGCTGAGGCAAGAGGATCATGTGAGCCCAAGAGTTAGAGGTTGCTGTGAGCTATGATAATGCCATGGAACATTACTAACAAGAAAAGGAGAGAAGGGCAGTGGCTCACAGTTGTAATCCCAGCACATTTGGGGGTGGGGGTTAGAAGAGGGGGAACTGGGGGTGGAGGAGGGAATCCCCGGAGCCTGTCCCTTGAGCCCGGGGGTTTGAGGTTGCAGTGAGCTATGATGATGCCACTGCCCTCTAGCCCTGGCAACACAGGGAGATACTATCTCTAAATAAATAAACAAATAAATGACATGGAGAGGAGGGAGGGAGGGAGGCAAAAAGGCAGATAAGGAAGGGAAGAAGGAAGCCAAGGAATAAAGATTTTGTTGCCCAGGGTAGAGTGCAGGGGTGCAAACATAGCTTACTGCAACTTCGAACTCCACGGTTCAAGGGATCCTCCAATTACCTACGAGTATGGGCATGTACCATTATGTCTAGGTAATTTTTTAATTTCTTTGTAGAGATGGACTCTTGGTATGTTGTTCAGGGTGGTCTCAAACCTCTGTCCCAAGTGATCCTTATACCCTGGCCTCCTAAAAAGAAGGCAAAAAGCCCTCATGACCTAGAAAGCTCTCAGAGGCCCATCTCTTAATACTATCACTTTAGGGGTTAGGTTTCAACATGTGGATTTGAGGCAGAGGGACCCATATATTCAGGCCATAGCAGACATACATCCCTTAGCTTCTAGAGGATCTGGGAATAGCAGCAACCCAAGAGCCTTGAGAAAACCAAGAGCCCACAGCTTGGTTTCTAAACTGTACTCTGTTAAAAGATATTAGGGATGCTGGGAAAAGTAGCTTATTCCAGGGCTGAGATGTAAGTACAGGGTAAGCTTAGACCAACTTATTATGCTAAAAAATAACAGAACTCAGGCCAGGGGAAGTGGCGCATGCCTATAATCCCAGCACTCTGAGAGGCCAAGGTGGGTGGATTGCCTGAGCTCACAGGTTTGAGACCAGCCTGAGCCAGAGTGAGACCTTGTCTCTAAAAATAGCCGGGCGTTGTAGTGGGCATCTATAGTCCCAGCTACCTGGGAGGCTGAGACAAGAGAAGGGCTTCAGCACAGGAGTTTGAGGTTATTGTGAGCTATGAGGCCACAGCATGCTACTCTGTCTCAAAAAAAAAAAAAATCACAGAACTCAAAGAATGCAGGGCATGTCAAAAGTACACAGAAGACAGCTCAACGAGGCTAAATCTGGGACAATTAGAGCATCAAAATAAATCATTACAGTAATGGATTATACAAAATAGGACTCTATGCGTCCATATTGATATAAATAGATAAATAAATAAGCAAATGGGAAAACCTGGGAGACTTTTTTTTTTTGAGACAGAGTCTCACTTTGTTACCCTTAGTAGAGTGCTGTCACGTCATAGCTCACAGCAACCTCAAACTCTTGGGCTTAAGTGATCATCTTGCCTCAGCCTCCCAAGTAGCTGGGACTAAAGGTGCCCATCACAATGCCTGGCTATTTTTAGAGACAGGATCGCATTCCTGCTCAGGCTGGTCTCGAACTCCTGAGCTTAAGCAATCCACCTGCCTTGGCCTTCCAGAGTGCTAGGATTACAGGTGTGAGGCACGGAGCTTGGCCAGAGAGATTTTTATTTAGAGACAAATACTAATGAATAAATGCAGAAAGGATTTTGGAAATAGAAAATCATGTTTTAGAGACCATGACAGTAACTGTCCAATCAACCAAGAAATATTTGCTAAGGATATTAAAACCAGAGTGAAATTTTGAAGAGGAATAGAATATGTACATAGTGTCAAAATACCTCTCCACAAAATAAGTAATAATTGCAAAGTGAAAAAAGAGTACTTATACAGTGGAGAAACCTAGCAGGTACCACCTTACTTGAGTGATTGAAGTTAACAGCATCAATAAGAGGACAAATTGAAATGGTGTACCACCTGATGGCATGCAATGAGAAAAACACATCACCACACCTGTGGTCATCCCGCCAAAAATCCATTACCTGACCCTAATCATGGGGAATAATCAAACAAACACAAATTGAGGAATATTCTATAAAATAACTGGCCCCTAATCTTCAAAAATGTAAGATACTGAAATTTAGGGAATTCCAGATTGAAGGACACAACTAAATGAAACATCTGATCTTTGGTTGAAACCAATAGCGACATAGGACATTAATGGGACAATGGATGAAACTGGGATAGATTCCAAATTTAGGTGGTAGTAATTTATCAGTGTTAGTTTCCTGATTTAGATAGTTGCATTGTGGTTATGTAGAGGAGTTACCTATGTCTGCCAGAGTTACACTAGTCTAAAGAATTTATGGCTGAGTGCAGCGGCTCACGCCTGTAATCCTAGCACTCTGGGAGGCTGCAGCTGGTGGATTGCTTGAGCTCACGAGTTTGAGAGCAGCCTGAGCAAAAGCAAGACCCTATCTCTACTAAAAATAGAAAAACTGAGGCAAGAGATCGCTTGAGACCAGAAGCTGGAGGTTGTTATGAGATATGAAGCCATGGCACTCTACCTAGGGCAACAGCTTGAGACTGTGTCTCGAAAATAAATAAATAGGCTCGGTGCCTGTGGCTCAATCGGCTAAGGCACCAGTCACGTACACCTAAGGTGACGGGTTTGAATCCCCAGCCCAAGCCGCCAAACAACAATGATGGCTGCAACCAAAAAAAAAATGGCCGGGCGTTGTGGCGGGCGCCGTGGCGGGCGCCTGTGATCCCAGCTACTTGGGAGGGGGAGGCAGGAGACTCGCTTGAGCCCAGGAGTTGGAGGTTGCTATGAACTGTGATGCCATGGCACTCTACCCAGGGGGATAGCTTGAGGCTCTGTCTCAAAAAAAATATGTATATATAAATAAATAAATAAATAAATAATTTGTGGATGATGGGGCATAATGTCAACTTTCACCCACATGAACAGGAGAGTAGTTATTTGTATTATTCTTGCAAAAAAAATAGTAGACCTGTGATTTTGAGTATGTGACTC
>CAUYQV010144424.1:0-17180 GCA_963574575.1 Galagoides demidoff | reverse complement strand
GGACCACAGGCGCCCGCCACAACGCCCAGCCATTTTTTGGTTGCAGCCATCATTGTTGTTTGGTGGGCCCGGGCTGGGGATTCGAACCCGCCACCTTAGGTGTACGTGGCTGGCGCCTTAGCCGATTGAGCCACAGGCGCCGAGCCTTAACATTGTGATATTAACCCACATGAAGACAAATGAGAATCGGATTTCTGCCCAGATGGGAGCATATGGATTTTTTCAGGATGAAACATGCTGACGTTATTTAAATTTACATGAAACACGCCTTTACACATTGACTTCCGAGTTCATTAAATTCTTTAATGAGATAATACACTTGTACTGTCTAAGGACGAGCTGCACTCAGGGAGTGATGCTGCCCGGGGGGAGGTTGAGATGCAGCTCCTTGGAGGTTCTGAGTAGCGGTGGCAACCCTGAGGCTGGACTTGGAGGGTACCGGGTGCCTGGAAGGAAACTGGTTATAGCAAGAGGAGGCAGAAGGGGAAACGAGAAGGAACAACCCTATAGCTGGTTTTCCAGGGCAGCATCACAGCCAGATGGCAAGACCCCTGGGAAGAGAGGCAAAGACCAGTGATCTAGCACCAGCTCTATGTGACTTAGGGCAGGTCACATAATATTGCCTGGGCTTCTGTTTCCCTGACTGTAGAAGAAGAGGGTGGGTCTGGGTTAGTGGCTGACCACCCAAGAAGTCCACTGGTCATGCCGTACTCCTAACACTCTGGGAGGATGAGGCAGGTGGATCACCTGAGCTCAGGAGTTCAAGACCAGCATGAGCAAGAGTGAGACTCCGACTCTAAAACTAGCTGGGCATTATGGTGGGCGCCTGCACTCCCAGCTACTCGGAAGGCCGAGGCAAGAGGATCACTGGAGCCCAGGAGTTTGAGGTTGCTGTGAGCTGTGATGCCACGGCACTCTGCTATGGGTAACAAAGTGGGGCTCTGTCTCAAAAAAAAAAAATAAAAGTTCATCGGTTTTTAAATATTGGAACTGAATTCAAATGAAAATAATAAGGCAGATCATATCTATGGTTCATCTTATAAGGGTGCATGTGAATTTTTCTAAATGTAGAATATAAATGTCTTAATACAATAACTAAGAAAATGACATGAAGACTATGTTAACTAGTTTGATGAAAATATTTCAAATTGTATATAAAACAGCACACTGTACCCCATGACAGTATTAATGTACACAGCTATGATTTAATAAAAAAAATAATAAGGCAATAAAACAACACACCAACATTGCATAAAACAAAGAAAACGTGGTAGGCTAGGTCAAGCCCATGGCCTGTCTACTGGTTTGCTACCTTCTGTCCCCACACTAAATAAATGACATCTTCTATCATTTTTCAGAAGTGTGCAGAGGCTGCTGTGTTGAAAACAATATCCATTCATTTAAACTTGTGAATGACTCTGGAGTAACTTCAGACATCAGGAGGCTTTCTCAGTCCACAGATATTATTAGAGCAAGGACCATCGTGACATGGTCTATGACTCTTCAGGGATTACAAGATGGTCTTCACACTGGCCGAGCCTGGGTATAAATGAACTGGCGTGTCCCCCTCCACATCCTCTGTACTCCTAAGGCACGTGCCTCCTGCCTTTGGGGCATCTTAGGTCACGGGGACCTCCATACAGTCTCCACCACGGTCTCAGAGACGCTGTCAAGTTGTACAGCTTTCAGGTTTTCAATAAGGGGGAGCTGACGGGCAGAAGTAAATCTCACATCTCAAAGCACAATCAATTCTTTGATTTAATTTTTAAAAAAACGAATCTATATCCTTTACAAAGAGCCTTGGGCAAAGGGTAATCAGAATAGCAAAACAAGTAGAAGGAAGGAAGAAAAAACAGAGGGTGGTCTCAACACCAGAAAAACAGCAGAGGCCTTGTGAGGTTCAGCAACCTCAGAACTCTATTGATACTTTTGAATATAAATCTGTAGGGGTCTGAAATGACTTAATTTTAAAAGCAATACCACCCCTCTTTTTTCATTTGCTTTAGCCCTTGAGGTGAAAGGAGTGAAGACATTCCCTGTCTCTCCCCGATCCCCATCCCAATTTCCTCCTGACTAGTGTATTAAGAAAACAGCACACTTGTCTTTCCAACCCCCTAATAATGGAAAAAGTGAAATGAAGCAGCAAATTATACATCTTTGGTGACAGCATTCATTTCCACCAGGCTATGTCATCGGGCCCCAAAAGAGGCAGAGGAGGGGCAGGAAATAACAAGCATATTTTGAAAGTGGAAGAAAAAAAAAATCAACTCCTTTGGACGGAACGGGAAAGCAGGGTCCTGTTGATTTTTCTCACCAAGACAACGGCCTGGAAAACCCTGTGTGTTCCAGGCCTGTCATATTATTGCTCTGTTACACTCACATATTTAGCTCATCCCAAATTTCCAACTGCACCAGGGAGCTGCCGAGTTGTAAGGGCCTAGAGAAAAACAGACCTCAGCCATCTCCATCCCGACAGAGCAAGGCTCAGCTCACACTGAGGGGCCTGGGGAGAAGAGCTCTCTGGGGAGATGGGGAGGAGTGAGGATGGCTAGATTCAAACTCAAGATTTTTTTTTTTTTCTCTTTTTAAAAAATTCAGTTCTGATTTTCATGCGCGCCTCCCCAGTAGGTGGCAATGTTGCATTTCCTTAACTACCAGCCTGGGTTGGTAGGGTTTCCCCAGTTCACAAAGAACATTCCAGGTCTGGGGTAAACCCAGGGAAATGAACTGCTCTTAGGTTCAGGGGGTCTGCCTGGACAATTCTGGCTCTGTATTAACCATGTGTTTATAACGCTTTGATGTCGGGGGTCTTAGCATCCTTGCTCTGGCCAGGCTTAGGCAATTTCCAGTGAACCTGACTTTCATACGCAGCCCGCCTTGGGGCTTCCACACCCCCCAAGGCCACTATTCCCCTGCCCTAATAACCCCAGGGACATGCACTAGACAACTAGGGACGGCCCTATGCCCCAGGGGCACCTGAAATCAGTCAAACTAGCCTATCCTAAGCCTGTTTACCCTGCTCTGCCTTTCACAGAAATCACAGTTAAAGCTCTTGCCTCCATTTCCCTTCATTCCCTTTGCTCTTCCTGTGTGGTCCTGTGTGTGGTGGCGTGGCGTGGCATGGCGTGGTGTGGTGTGGCGTGGCGTGGCGTGGCCTGTCCCCTTCTCTAGGGAACTGTTAGTAACAAACCATCTTTTCCATGGCAGTCCTTTCCTGATCTATTGCGCCCCCCCCCCCCCAATAGCTGAATAACAGGAAAACCTACATTTTAAAGCAGGTTTTTTGGCTTGGTTAGCAGGACCGCACCTTAGGGCTTCTTTTTGACTTGAAAATAAAACCTTCCAGACCAAGCCCAGCTAAGAGGGCTCCTCGCCTCTCTGGGCTGGAGCAGCATCACAGCTAAGCCAGGGCAGGTGACCCAGACCTGAGGATGTTTTATCAGATGGCCTGTAATAGGGGGAAGTATGAGCTCCCTTTTCACATGGGGTTTTATTTTGGTTTTTTACTTTTTGTATTAAGACAAGGTCTCCTTTGCCACCTGGGCTAGAGTACAGTAGCATCATCACAGTTCACGGTGACCCCAAACTCCAAGGCTCAAGCAATCCTCCTGCCTTAGCCCCCCAAGTAGCTGGGACTACAGGTGCCCGCCATAATGCACAGCTAATTTTTCTATTTTTGGTAGAGACGGGGTCTCGTTCTCGCTCAGGCTGATCTTGAACTCCTGAGTTCAATGATCCTCCTGCTTTGGCCTCCTAAAGAGCAGAGATCTGCAGGGATTACAGGCATGAGCCCCATCCCTGCATACATGATCGAGCCTGTTAAACATTCAAGAGGCTCTGATGCCTCCAGGCGCCTCCTCCTGCCACAGATCTGGTCCTGTCGAGTCAGATGGCGAGGGCCTCGCCAGACAACACCAGCCGGGTCTCCTGCTCCATTGCCTGGCTCCTCCTCGCCCGGCTTACAGCCACCTCCTTTGCTCTCGGGAAGCGCTGAATATTTACAGCAAATGTTAATTTAATGGACCAGTGATTTCATTTCATAATGAACACAAATGTCACATCCGAAATGCTGACTTTTGGTAGCAAAAAAAAAAAAAAAGAACTGTAATATAATGATGAGAACAATCAACTGGGAGTTTCTGCAACCAAATATCTGATGTTTAGAGTTGCGAAGGCTCTAGGGTATTAACTGGGACACCCTTGCTGAAATCCAGCACGTTGTGGATAGCAGGATAGCAGCATCTCACTTTAGGTCCGTGCCATCATTGTTACTGTGAATGACAGGCCATAGCAGCTGCTGTCTCAATCAGCCAGGAAAGACACGCAGAACCCGGCCTGTGGGCCCCGCTGTACAATCCCCCCTCTGAGATCAAGCTTCCTGGCACCACCTCTATTCCTTATTTTTCTTCGGCTCACTTCAGTTTATTGTTGTGAAACTCAGGCAGATCTAATCTCTATTTATTCTCCTCCAAATGGTATAGATGGTCAGAGCCACAGGGACACTTGGCTGAAGAATGAACAATTAAAGGAACAGCTTGGACAAGTAAGCGTCATTATGGGCCTCTGAACACACACACACACACACTCAGGGCACACAGACTTCCTTGGGTGTGCAGGTGTATTTTCCTTATATATTTTTTCCTGACCTGTTTCATAAGCTTGCCTGGTCACTGTTCTCCAATTTGGGGAACTTGGCTGATAGCCCTAGATGGTGGTTTGTAGGTGTACAAATAATCCTGGTCACAAACTGACTCCTGCCTGTATATAAAGCTTGGGACCGGGAGAGGCAAGGGGGTGGGGAGAGACGGGGCCAGACAAGTGAGGGGAAGTCACATTGTACAGGATGTGTTAACAATATCCTTTTTCTCCCCCCTGAGGGCCATAGAAAAAAATATCAGCACCGACCAAATGAGAATTCTGAAAAGATGCACAGTGCCCATATTTAGGGGAGACAGAAAGGCATCAGACCAGAAGCGGAGATGAACGAAGAAGTTTCAGGTCCAGGAGGGGTTGACGACGGCCCCGATGGCAGCTGAGGGGGAGGAAGGGATGCAGACATCACCAGAAGCAGCGGCAGAGGGGACGAGACGGGGTTGAGAATCACTGTCCAGCTTCTGGCTCAGTGGGCAGTGGTGCCCACTGCAGAAATTAGGAGGTGCCATGGAGAAAGCAGCACATCTGGGGGCAGAACAGTGATGCCATGACATCCCGGCTGCATCCAGGCACGTGCGCCTGTGAGCAGGGACGATCTGGATGCGGGGACAGCAGTCGGCCCGGGGCAGAGGGCCGAGAGGCTCCAAGAAGAACAGCCCCAGAAGCATGTTCAGGGTGAAATCCCACCTTGGGAGGGCAAGGGGGAGATGATGAGCAGGGGGAGACCTCGCACACACCGAGCAAATCTGGGAGCCTACCGTAAGGCCAGGGACTGAAGGACCAGAGAGCAGGGAGGTCAGGGAAGTGCAGGGCCCCAGAGCCAGGGAGGGGACATGTACTGCGGAGGCCAGAGCCACCAGGGCCACGTGAAGTTGGAGGCCAGCAGCCTGTGATGGCACCAGGAACACACGGCCACAAACTGAGGGACCAGAGACACGTGGAGGGGGCAGGGTGACTGCTCTCACAGTCCTGTTGTCCACCTTTGCTGTGAGCAGAGCAGAAAGGGAGGCAGAGGGCAGCACGGGTGGCTGTACATCATAGGAAGGGTAGGAGAGATGTGCCCACAAAGGGAGGAGTCCCTGGGGAAGAAGCTTAAGAGAGGGAACAAGCCCTGTGAGGCAGTGGAAAGGGCTGGAATCAGACACCACGTGGGCTCTGGATGACGGGACCTCTGGGGTACTTGTGTGTGCAGCGGGTATGTGGGGGCCACAGAGACGGGACCCAGTGTGTGGCTAAGGAAGCAGAGAGGTGATGGAGCTCGCAGGTGCTGGCTTGAGTTTTCTCTGCAAAATCATAGACAATACCAGCTTCTCGGAGCAAAAGGCTGGAGCGTCCAGTGTGGAGTCTGTAGCAAGAGGTAAAGCCTGGGGTGGGGGGGTGGGGGACACAGACGCCCTGAGCAAACACACCTGCCGGAACTGGCCAGAAATACTGAGGGTGTACACATGTGAGACGGCCACCATCAATGACACACCAGCATGCAGCCGTAGGTATGAATTCTTTTTTATGTTTTCTGCCCACACTTAGCAGTTCAGGGCGAGAAAAAGAAAAGGTGTGGCTGAACTAACCCACCTGGAAGGTTTGTGTGGGGGGGTGTCTGTGGGAGACAGAGCAGCAAAGGGAGGTGACGGACAGAGTCGGGGAGTGGTGAGACGGAGGACAACTGGGTTGGCACTGAGTGGGCAAAGAAACATGACAGGCAGGGCTGGCAGGCTCTTGAAAGCTGGAGGAAATGGAGAGAGATTCTGGAAGTAGCAGCCGAGAATCAGTGCACCAAAAATTCAAGAAAGAAAAAAGAAGGAAAGAACGTCAAGATGTGTAGCCTCGGTGACAGTAGGTGAGAATATCACAGAGTTGAAGGTGCCCTAGAAGGTCTGGGGAAGAGAGGGGAGATAATGAGTTTGGTTCTGGACCTGATAAGAGTGAAGTACTCAGGTGGGGCCTCCAGGAGGCAGCTGGAAACAGGAACCTGATCCCCTCCACAAAGATCAGTGTTCACAGGGTTCTGTTGTGAAGAGCATATTAAAAAAATAGCCCAGAGCTATTTAGCTTTAGCTGACTCTAAAGGCGGCTTTGGAGATTTTTTTCTAATGAGTGTTCTGTGAAGTTTCTACTTTGGCCAACTAGAAACACGGGCTGTGGTGGCAGAAGTGTCCTTTTGGGCTATAGAGCAGAAGTGAATGTGGCATCTGCGTCTGCAGCGGCCCGCTCCATTACACCTTTACAGCACTCCACGTCGTCTGGTTTCAGGCTGAGAAGTCAGCTCGGAGTGATGCAGAAGGATCTGCCCATCCTCGGGGAGAAACACTTCCACATCGGTCTCAAGGTGCCCCACGCTTTCCTACGGAGGCCCGGTTCCCCAAACCCACAAATTACTCACAATAGATGCTTACAAACAAAACCACCTAACAGGCAACCACGCCCGCCTGGCATTTCCTCTTTTTGGTTAATGTTGGTGAGACCCTCCAGGGAGAAGGGGGGAGCCTGCCCCGAGGTAAGTGGACTTCTCCACCTTCAATTACAGGCTAATGAGCTGCTTCAGAGCAACCACCTGCCCCTCCCTGGGAGTTGTTCTTTGCTTTCGATGGTTACTTTTCTCCATTCATTGGAGAAACTGTAGACAGCAGCACTGGAGAGACGATGGCACGGGAATCATTCCCGTCAGTAATGGAAATGGCTAGGAGGGGCTCAGATCTGTTCGCAGCTGTTAAACAAATCAAAAACGCATTAAATGCAAGTCTAAAGCCACTCCACCAGCTGAGGGGAACACTCCCGCCTGTCAAGTGGACCCTTTGACTCTTGTTTTAGGCTCTTCCGGTGCCTTTTGAGGTGTGTGCTTTAAAACATGTGTCATCTGCCAGCGTTCCTGCTGGCGGGAAGACCAAGGCATCAGAATCTTAGTGCCTCTGAACTGTTCTCTAACCAAGATCCCAAACCAGTGATTTTCAACCGGTGTGCCGTGAGAGCATCTTAGGTGTGCCACGAAGGATTTGAAACATCATTCATTAAATTATTTTCAGAAGAATTTCAAAGCACAGTGAGTATATTCTTTTTGTAACTCTTTTTTTTTTGATCAACATAATTGAAGTGTGCTGTGGAAGTTTAACTACAGGTTCAAGTGTACTATGAGATTTTAAAAAAAGGCTGAAAAACGCTGCTCTAGACAGAAAGAACCTCCAGGCTACAGAGCCTGAGAACTCAGAGTGCTACTGGATCTGGGGGCTCAGACTCTAACTCTGCTACTCATTTGTTCTTTGACCTTGAACCCCTGACTTGCCCCGGCTTTGGCTTCCCACCACCTTTTGCAAACAGATATGCTAAGACCTGTCTTCTTCACAATGAGACTGTTACAAGTGTTAATTATTTCAAGCACTCTATCCTGAAGATTGTTCCCTTTGCAATCATACAACAAAATGTTTTGGAATAGATGAATGAGCAGAAAATGCCCACTATTTCTGATACGTTATTAGGACACACCATATTGCCAGGGAATATGCTGATCCTTGGTTTGCTGCTGGGTTTCAGTTATTCTTCCTTGGGATAAAACATGCAAGTTTTTTGTTTGTTTTTTTTTTTTAGAGACAGAGTCTCACTTTATTGCCTTTGGTAGAGTGCTGTGCAGTCACAGCTCAAAGCAACCTCCAACTCCTGGGCTTAGGGGATTCTCCTGCTTCAGCCTCCTGAGTAGCTGGGACCACAGACACCCGCCACAACGCCCGGCTATTTTTTGTTGCTGTTTGGCTGGGGCCGGGTTTGAACCTGCTACCCTCAGTATATGGGGCTGGTGCCCTACTCACTGAGCCACAGGTGCTGCCCCAACACGCAAGTTTTTTTTTTTTTTTTTGAGACAGAGCCTCAAGCTATCCCCCTGGGTAGAGTGCCATGGCATCACAGCTCACAGCAACCTCCAACTCCTGGGCTCAAGTGAGTCTCCTGCCTCTGCCTCCCAAGTAGCTGGAACCACAGGCGCCCGCCACAACGCCTGGCCATTTTTTGGTTGCAGCCATCATTGTTGTTTGGCGGGCCCGGGCTGGGGATTCGAACCTGTCACCTTAGGAGTACGTGGCTGGCGCCTTAGCCGATTGAGCCACAGGCGCCGAGCCCCAACATGCAAGTTTTAAAAGACTCAAGTGGTCTTTTATGACAGGGGGAAAGACTGAGACAGTGGTTACATAGCTTCAAACTGCCCCCTGCCCCCCAAAGGGCATGAGCCATGATAAGACACTTAGTTTGAGATGTACGACACACCACCCCCCTCCCAAAAAAAGCACAGAAAGTGCTTCTATCTTCATTCTCATGCAAGCATCATAGTGCCAGAGTACAAACACGTGCTGATCGGTACACACACCCCAACATGCCTCACACACTTGCACCTGCATCTCCATCTACGAGGTATACAGCTATGCTGTGCCCTTTATCACTGGCAATGACCCAAGACAAACATGATGCACCTCTCCCTTGAATCACTTGTCCCTGACTTTTCTGACAAAGATCAAAAGGATGCAAATGTGCAGAGAACCACTGTACGTACCTGACACAAAAGTACAACACCACAGGTCCTGACTTTTTAGGGAAGTCATGTTCCAAAACTCTTCGATCTAGTTGAAGCCAGTTTAAGTGCCCCCTGAGGAAAATAAAAAGAAACTGGTTAAGGCTTTGGATTTTGCAGAAGCTTTTCGGGGTAGTGGGACCCGTGGAGCAGAGCGTGCTGATTTGTAGGTGAACGTGTTAGCTTGTCAGTGTCGGAAGAACCTGAAAGAATTCCCTGGGGAATGATGCTGCCCTAGGAGACAGAGCATGACATTCGCAGGTACAAAAGGCACCAGAAAGTCCCGGGGTTGAGACCTGCTGTCTGCTTCCCGGGCTCCACTGTAATGAAAATTGAACTATACACTGTGTCTCAAACAATTAGAATCCCATCTACCACACGACCCCATCTACTCCTGGAAAAATGAAAGTATCTGTCCACACAAAGACCTTTATACAAATGTTCACGGACATTTCATAGATATGGTCACAGACCCCAACTTGAAACAATCCCAATGTTCGATCAACAGCAGAGGGGACAGAAACTGTAATATATCTGCACAATGGAATAAAGAGAATTTACCGTGATGCACGGCAGAACTCCCATAGCCGGACACCTCCCTACACTGACCACCTCCTTAAGGTGACCTAATTTTCATAGACTGGACACGCACCACACGTATGTATCAGTGCAGTGGCCTCATTCCTTATTTGACCACCTCCCTGTGTCCACCAGTCTGTCACAGTCCTTGGGTGGTCAACTCACAGAGGTTCTCCTGTGGATAGCAACATGATGAATTTCAAAATAATTAACGCTGAGTAAAGCAAGCCAAATTAAAAAAAAAAAAAGAGTATCTCCTGTATGACTCCATTTTTTTTTTAACTGTAGAAAATGCACACTAATCACAGAGATAAGAAGCAGGTCAGCTGTTGCCTGGGGTGGCTGAGGGGTACAAGAAGAAACATCCTGGGAGTGGTGGATATTCTCCCTACCCTGACTGTGGCCATGGTCCATGGGTGTCACTATATGTCCAAACTTACCAAACTGTGCACTTGAACATCGGTAGTTCATTGTGTGTCAATTCTACCTCATTAAAGCTATTTTAGAAACTGAACCCCAGAGCTTATTTGCAAATCGAGGCACTGCTGTGTTTCTTCTCTCTCTCCTTTCCCTCCCGAAATATCCACGGGCCACCTCTGTAAAGCCTCTGAGGATGCAGCAGCCAGCGAAATACACAGGTTCTCAGCCCCCTGGAGCTTATACTCTCATAAGGAGACACTCAGCAATTGTTTTCTACAATTAATTACATCATTGCTAATGGCATTAGGACAAGTTAGGAGAGCATTCCGGTAGGAGCTGGTCTAGTCTGGGGGCACAAGAATCACTGCCTGTTTAAGCTGAGATTTGAAGAAAGAGCAGGAGTTAATTCTGCAAAGAGAAAGGGGAGCCACTTCTCAGGCCAACAGCAGCATGTGCAAAGGCCCTGGGGTAGGGAGGAAAGAGATGAAGCTGGAGAGAGCCTTGAAGGCCATGTGGGGAGGCTGGTCTTCGAAGCGTGAGGCAGAGGCACAGAACAGCTGTGTGCAGAAGAATCCACTCCTCCCCTTACCAATCTCCATCCATTATCCTGGAGGACAGAGTCCAGTAATCACTTTACCAGTGGTTCTCAGCCTGTGGGTCGTGACCCACAGGAACTGTATGAAAGGGCCGTGGCATTAGGAAGGTTGAGAACCACTGCACTTTACTAAAAAAACTCACACAGTAAACTCACAGACCCTGTGGACGTGAGTCTCCCCAGGCATGACACTGAGTGACTCCAATGTTCATGATGCACACGCGTGTGCAAAAGGCTGGCACTTGAGAAAGAAAATCCATCCGCATCACTGTCTGAAACCGCTCCTCGGAGCAGACGCTTGCTTCCAACAAAGGAGTGCGAGAAAGCACGCTAGAGGCTTCCACCCCTTTTCTGAAACTTTGCCCCAAATGCATCTTTTTACAAGAAAATAAATCCCTCTGAATGAAGCCCCTGCCCCTGACTGTGAGGACAAAGATGTTTGGATTTGCCTCAGAGTGGTGTCTGCCTGAGGAATTCTGGCCTCCTTTTCTCCTTCTAAAATCTCCAGCTGAGGGTGGCGCCTGTGGCTCAAAGGAGTAGGGCACCCGCCCCATATACCAGAGGTGGTGTGTTCAAACCTGGCCCCGGCCAAAAACAGAAAAAAAAAAAATCTCCAGCTGAAAAAAAATTCTATTCACTTAATTTTTTTACTACCTTGGTCTGAATCCAGGAAGGGTTAAAGAAATGAAGGGAAGATTGTGAGTCAAATGTCCAGACAGGCCATCCTTAGCCCAGAGGGTTTCTGTACTTCCCGTCTATGAAACTTACTCTGTGGACATGTTCATTGTCCCCAATGGATTTCTCATCCCTGGTGAATGTCAGCAGCTGTATCTCAGAAGGTGAAAGTCAGCAGGTTCGATCCACTGGCAGGTGTCAGATTATCATAAGCTACAGCCCCTGCCTTCCTGGCTCCGACGATGCCCCGAACTCCCCGGGCCTCCTCCCTACATGCGGGTGAGGTCAGAGGCCACAGTCTGTACCTCCACCCGGTCGTGCTGGTTCTCCCAGTTGGAAGTCAGAGCTTTGCTTCTCCATCCTCTTTATTTGAACATGCGGCCACTGTTCAAGGCTGAGTTCCAGTGAAGTATCCTTGATTGTCTGAGTGTGGGGCTTCTTTCAAACTTCTCCAGGGCTTTGGGTTTGTGTTGTCGACAAGGCATTTGGTGGACTCTCATACAATGAGTTATTTTTAAAATAGGAGCTGTCTCTTAACTAAGTTATAAGTTTTCACCATTTAAAAAAATTATCCCCAGAATCTAACACAGCGCCTGGCAGATACTAGGTGTTCAAAAGAAGGGCTTGTTCGTGGACTGAATGACTGATTACCTGCAAGAGCAATCCATCCCTTGCCCGGGAAGATCTGAATATTCATCTTTGCCTTGCAACATTTCTGTTTTTAAGTTTTTAGAAAATTTCTGATCAATGGGAGGGTACACGGGATTAGGTTACATTGTTTGCTTTTGTTAGGAAGCATCTGAGTTCCTTACAACATTTCCTGATAAATGGTCTGGTGGGAACAACCTTTATTCTTGCAAGAGAAATCTTTAAATCACTTGCAGACTAGAATAGTATAAAAGCACAGTCATTTTTTATTGTCTGCAAGCTCAAGGAATACATGGGTCATTGCGAAAGCTTTGGGATACACAAAAATTAAGAAACGGAGAATCCAGGTAGACAGGAACAAATGGAGCCCTCCCCGCAGCATGAAAAGCTGAGCAAGTTGAAACTCGGGTGAGTCAGAAAGGACGCTGCCGACTGTGTTTCTTAGAAGTGAAAGACTGGACCATAGCACAGTCTGTCTCAAAACTTTCGTAGTGACCTGGGACGGAGGACCTGAGAGGGAGAATGGTCCACATGTGCCCTCAAAATCAGGCCTTGTCCAGGCTTGAGAAATTCTCACCTTGTTCCAACGTCCCCATATTACTGACCACGCAGCCTGATGGGATGAGATTTGGGTCTCTGGGGCCGGTCACTCACGTGTGAACCATGCAAGGTGCGGACTTGATACAAGAAGAGCCAGAGGCAGGTGTCACTCGGACCCAGCTCTGCAGGGACCACACACTGCCAATTCTTCACTCACGAGGACGGGAGACACTATTACGGAGTCCCTCCCTACATAATTTCATTCCTCACATGAAACTTTTTTAATTGAATGACTAGTTTTTTAAATGAACGACTTTTTAAGCAATGAATTAAACTGGAAATTCTTTTGCTCCCAGCCAGATATTGCTTTGACATTTATCTATTAAAGGATCAGAAAGGAAAGAGAATAATTAGAAAGCAAAGACCCCAAGGAGGCAAGAATCACCCTCCATGGAGCAGCTGGCCCCTGTGGACAAAGGACCCGCCTTTCTCCACCGCCCTGCTGAACTCTTCCTCCCCAATTTTGTGCGGATGGTGGGGAAGCACGCACTGGCTGGCTCTGAAGTCCAAGGTGGGGGGGAGCACTTTCCTGCCCCGGAGCCTTTGCACCCTCAGGGGAAGAAAGTTGTCTCTTTCAATGTTTTGAGTTTATAAAAGTGCGGATGGCCAATCACGGAAGGCCAATCAGGAAGGAACAGAGTGACAGCACCAACAACCCATCCAAGGTCCCTCATGATAACTACCTGCTATGGATTTGGGCTAAGAGATGGATCGCAAAGCAAACTGGTAACTATAATTCCGGGGCGCCCAGGTTTGGCTGCAGTAGGACTTGTTAAAAAGTTACAAGCCCTAAATCACATTCCCTGCACCCAAGAGGGTCAAAGATTCTGCACCACAGAGGGCTCTTTCTTTCCTATGTAACACCCCCCATCCTGACCTCGAGTGCCTGCCTCAAATCTTTTGTGTTTTCCCTCTTCGTTAGGATAGCAGGAAACTCCAAGAGGTAAAGGAGCGTTTCCTGTGTACAGTTTAACTAAGAGATGCCCGATAGCTTGGTTTTCAATGCTTCTCATTGATTTTCCATTTGAGAACGCCCATCAGTACATTTGCCAGCAACAACGCAAAAAAGCACACCAGCAGCCCGAGGATTTTTGTTATTATGTGACCGATAACCATCTTTAAAGCCGAGCCAGATAACACTCATTTGGTTTATGGGTGCAGTAGGTCAAAAGTGTCAGGTCAGTAATAAATATGCAATCGCTTCTAGGCAACAGAAATTGGATGCATTTATTTAAAAGATTCCTTTTAGCTTCTGCATTTAAAACTAATAGATTTTTTTAGTTCAAGTGTTGGCACTTTCAATCTGGATGGCCTCGGGGAGAGCTTTGTTTATAGTTACTGGAGGGTGGAGGAGGGTGACGGGCTATCTGCACCCACGCTTCTCAGAGGTGGTTGGGGAGAAGTCACCAGCCTTTTAGACGCACAGAATTCTTACAGATGTGACTGGTTGGAGGCAGGGTGGGGAACGCTTCAAATGGCAGAATGTTTAGCTATTTGGTGTCCTTGACTCAGAAGTGTCTGTGTCCGTCGGGACAGCCTAGGGACAGCGATTTAACTAGAAGCTCTCAAGAGCAGAGATAGGTTCAAGTAGGGTGTGTGCTGGGAAGACCAAGTTACTAAATCATGGGCTATTCAGCCCCACTGAGTTTCTGGCTTTTACTTTTTTACCGAAGGAGGAATTGTTTGCTCTGTTATGTCTTCTTACGCCTATTCCAAACTTTCTATTTATTTGTTCATTTTCATTTAAATAGATTTAGTGGGGGGGGGGAACGGCTTTTTCTTACATGGCTGAATCCTACCATGTTACCTTATTTATAAATCACCTCTTAAACTACAAACAAACTCGACATAGAGCCAAAGGCTAATCATTTCTGGATCTCCAGGGGTTAACCACAGATGTCAAATAAATATTTGTTAAGAGAATGCATACACCAGCTTCACCATACGCCTTGCAGATCAATATTCTTGCAGGTTCAAGGGCCTCCCCCCACCTCTGTCTAGACACGGCTCCCAGCCCAAATAACCAGTCTCCGTATTAAAAATTCACTCTGCTCCCCTGGCCTGGAATCCCAGCTCACTCACATCCTCTGCCTTGGGAAGGGAAAGGTGAGGGAGAAGGTCACTAAGCCCTCCTGGGATGGCACCATTCTTTTTTCAATTCATCTTAGCTCCACGCAGGAGAGTTAGACCCAAGCCCTTCTCTGCTCACTAACTCTCTGGGACTGTTGTTGTTTGCTCAAAGGCCTGACAGTATGGCACAGTTATCTTAGAGGCCGTAATGCCACGTTCCCAGCGGCAGGTGTGACAAGCCAGGCACAGAAGTTGTGCTAGTGACTTTCTCCCCTCTCCCCAAACAGCAGGTAATAACTGGAACTCCCAAACCCATTTCTAAATAAATCACTTTCCCAGAGAGACTTCTCACTGCTGTTTCTTGTGCAATTTAGAAAATGCCTCTGTTGTGTTGTTTATTTTTAAATTGTAGATAAGCTCGTGACCGGGACTGCTCAACAGCCAGACCCTTTGCAGAGGCCTCACCAGCACTAATCATGGTTTAATCATGGTTAAAGCAAATGCCAAGATGTCCAGGCAGGACCGGGCACCCTCCTCGTGCCAGCATTCCAGGCACTAGATCTAAAAAAGAATTTCCAATGAGTCGGGCCATTTTAGACTTAATTACTTGGGTAAGTCAGACGTCCCAAGTAGTGCCAGTCAAGTAATTCAATTAATTGAGACATAGGATGCTCACGGAAAAAAAAAAAGAAAAAGAACCTCATTTGGCTGTGTAACAGGTTCTTATTAGAATCCTGCCTTGAGGGTATCTACACCTCTAAAATTTAAGCAGAAATTATTCCGTAAACTTTTAAATGTAAGCTTTTGTGAAGGAGAGCGAATGTAATTTCTTAACAAATTTCAAAGCTGTCTATTATTAAATTAGAGACAGAATCCTACTTCACTGCCCCTGGGTAGAGTGCAGAGGCATCATTTTAGCTCACAGCAGTCTCAGACTCCTGGACTCAAGGGATCCTCCAGCCTCGGCCTCCCAAGTAGCTGCGACTACACGGGTCCATCACCCTGCCTGGCTAATTTTTCTGTATTTGGTAGAGACGGGGTCTTGCTTTTGCTCAGGTTGGTCTCGAACTCCTGAGCTCAGGGGATCCTCCCACCATGACCTCCCAGAGAGCGAGGATTACAAGTGTGAGCCACGGCAGCAGGTCATAAAAGAGACACCCTGCACTCCTTTTGTGAGCAGCTATGAGCCCTACAGCCCCACATCCTACCAGCTGAGCTACTGAGCAGTGCTCACATTTTTAATTGGTAAAATACATTCTGACTGTACCCGGCTTTTAAAAAACGCGGTAATGGCTAACCAAGTTTATTCTCCTCTTCTCTCTAGTTTCTAAATATTTTAAAAGGTTTTCCTTTTTAACATAGATGCTTATTTATAGCATTCAATGAGCAATGCTTAACATTTATGACAAGTGATTCATTTAAATCTATTAAGACAATCATTACTTCTGCTTGGGGTATGTTGGATTATTTCTGCTCAAACTAAAAAGTTGTACAGTTATAGTTTTTCATGATAGGACCCTCTGTCCCCGCCCACTCCCAGTCCATAACTTAAAAAAAAAACAAACAAGTAAAACTCATGTCTGAAAACGAAAGAAATATTTGGAAAATAAAACGTAAAAACGACTTTCTCTAAATGATGGATGGCAATTTTTGATCCATGCACATTTAAGTCACACAACTTCAACACATAGAAAAACTACATCTGAGCTTCAGAGTTGGTTCTCAAACTGTTAGGAATGGAATCTAGACGGGCTAGAACCTTGCAGGTCCCTAGGAGGTGTCGTCATTGGCCTCAACATTCAAAGTTTAAGTAGAGTCAGCTTCTTGGCTCAAGAGCAGCGATTTTCAACGGGTGTGGATCTTAGGTGCGCCATGAAAATTTCTTTTTTAAATTTTTTTAAAAAAATTTATTGTTGGGGATTTACTGAGGGTACAAGAAACCAAATTTCACTGATTGCATTTGTTAGGGAAAGTCCCTTTTACAATGCCACGAAAAATTATTAACTACATTATTTTCAAAAGAAGTTCAAAGCACAGTATGTATATTCTCTCTTTTCTTTTGCTCTATTTTTTTGATTAACATCACTTAAGTGTGCCGTGGAAGTTTAACTACATGTTCAAGTGCACTGTGAGATAGAAAAGGCTGAAAAACACTGCTCTAGAGGGAGAGAGAAGAGGAAATTAATATAGGGCGACTAGATTTTAACATTTGTAAAGCGGGACAACATGGCTGGGGGGCGGGGCAGGGCCGGGCCTGACAACAATGCAAACTTTGATAAGCAGTTCTCCATAATCACTTCTCAACAATTATTTGTTATTATTACAGTTTGACATTATAAAATTAACAAAAATAATATAAAACTCATATTCTGGCAAAATAGCCACATGGCA
>CAUYQV010144422.1:0-55736 GCA_963574575.1 Galagoides demidoff | reverse complement strand
CCATTTCATTCACATAGACTTTCTTTTATTTATAATTTATTTTATTTTATTTAATTTTTTTTTTTTTGAGATGGAGCCTCAAGCTATCCCCCTGGGTAGAGTGCCATGGCATCACAGCTCATAGCAACCTCCAACTCCTGGACTCAAGCGAGTCTCTTGCCTCCACCTCTGAAGTAGCTGGGACCACAGGTGCCCACCACAATGCCTGGCCATTTTTTGGTTGCAGCCATCATTGTTGTTTTGGCAGGCCCGGGCAGGGGATTCGAACCCTCCACCTTAGGTGTACGTGGCTGGCACCTTAGCCGAGTGAGCCACAGGCGCCGAGCCCTTATTTATAATTTAAATGACTATGTGGTTTCTTATTCTTTATTTTTCTTTATGTCCCTAATCCATTTTCATAACGCTGTAGGTATGACCAAGGAAACCAATTAGCACTTTCTTAGTCTGCATTATTCAAAAGTCTGATTCCTCAGATGGTAAATCAGTTTAGAGTTCTCAGTCACTGAAAGGACAACACATACTTAAAAGTACACTTCCACAGCTCCTCAATTTGTATAGAAAAGCCTGAAACCTCTTCTCCCTTAAAATGCAAATCACAGAAGTTAGTATCTGTACACAAAGACCTACCTACTTAAGAAGTTTGAAAGCTAATTTAGCTTTGAAGATAATTTGCAGGAATGATTAGGCCTGAAAGGAATTATGTTTGACCTGAAAATTTTATATTGGCTTTACCCATATTTACCAAAGTCACTTTCATCATTATCACCGTGTTCTGCTGCTCTGGACACATTTACATCAGCTTTTTCCAAACAGTGTTTTTTGTAACACTGGTATCCCTTCGGTTATCAGTATATATTCTTTGAATACAGAAATTCTATAGTCAAATAAGTTTTAAAAGCCCCTATTAAAAAAAAAAAAAAGCGAAATGGGTTTCCTTACTGTAGGACTTCTCAGAGCCTTCATTAATCCTTCCAGGCCCTTTGGGACTCTCAAAGGACACATCGCCTGCAGCTTTTGTTAAATTAATTTGAACACCAAAAGTTTTTTTTTTGTGGAACACTTATTAATAGTATATTAGACACTGTGTTCCAAGAAATATGTTTACATAGTTTAGGGAATGCTGATTTAGAAGAACAAGAAAATATATATATATTTTGAGAGAAATAAATGAGTGCCCATGTGTATTTGTCCACTTTTTTGTACATCGGCATTCTCTCTAACACACACATCTCTAGGCAGGCTTGCAGTCTTCACCCAAATGGCGTTTCCCCGCCCCACTCCTACGGCCACATAATTCCCCTATTCACATGCAGGTGCCCACCCCCCATCCCCACCAACCTCCGCCCACAGTCACTGAGACTTGTGGCATTGTATACTCATGCCTGTGGCCTAAGTAAGCACCAGTTTGTGTTGTTTCACAAGTATGGGGAAAGAATGGCAAAGCATACAGTGTCTCTTCAGTGTTCACTGACAGATGAATTTTGAGCTTGGATAAATGAACACATACTTATTTTCCCAATCACCTCATATTTTAGCTGCCCCAAACTGACCTTAGCTCTTCCTCTGAAAACTCTGTCTTTTGGTTTGTTGTTTTTCTTTTTGGTTAAACTAAGGTACTTAAATGCAAGTACATGAATTGTAGCCCAAGGTAGAAATTGCAGCATTATTTTCAACTTGTCTTTTCTAAAAATCTTATCTGCTCCTAGTCTCTTCCTTTTTCTAACTTTCTAAGGCCTCCTCCCCTGCCCCACACCGACCCTTTTCCTCAGTGAGCGTGAGAAGAAAAACCTAACACCTCTTCTCTCTTAAAATGCAAATTACATTAAGTCAATACCTGTATCTGTTAATATCAGTGTATGTACAGAGAATCCTCAGCCAAGGTGTGCAAGGTTCTCCCTCTGTGGCCTTGTGGAGAGCTAGACTGCTTTTTCAGTCTCATCTGTAATGTACACATTGCCCTTGACCCCGACCAGCACTTCTTCTCTCCTTTGTACAAGCTTATGAAAACTTAATGTGTTCTGAGGGTGGAGTCAGAGTTCCTGTTTTCCACCCCTCTTCTCATGTTCTTGGAGTTTTGTTTCAGTTTCACCCAGCAAGATTTTTACGTGCAGATGGTACTCCTTAGATTCTTCCCTACACCGGAGTCCATTTCCCCTCATTGTCTGATCCCCCTTGCAGGAGGAATGTGTCTTTTCTATCTAGAAGACCATGGCATCCTCCCAATTGACCCTTATTAGGAACTGTGAGTAATAGTCTCCAGGCACATCAGTGAGGTCTAGCCGCCACCCCCCACGACTGACCCCATTGGCTCTTCAGTTTAACACCAATGACTTTCTTACTGTCATCAGGTTTTAAGGTGCTGGAAAAAACTCCTCAGAATGCATCATTCTTGCTCCAAATAAGAACTCTAGATAATTAGAAGCTTACCATTTTTTAACTATTTTCAAGTGAGGTTTTATTTTGCTTTTCTATTTACTAAGATGTCTTATCAGTTCTCCTATATATATGAACTGTTCTAAATGTACCATCCCTGAAGCGGTATAGAAAGTGACCTGACCCTTGACAATGTGTGACCCTCATTAGGATGCTCTAGCCCAGGACTTTCCTACCTTAATCTAAGGAGCGAACTTCACCAATGTCTGGTGTGAATAGCACAGCTAGCATGCATAGCTCTGTCATAGTAAGACTGCGGCTAAGAGGGGTTCTTTGCAGTAGTGCTTCTGTAAGGTAAAGAATTGAGTCAGGGAAAGAAAGAAGAATACAGTTAATTCATCAAAGTTAGGAAAACATAGAAAACACAAGACAAATTATATAATGAATAAGATTTTAAGAAGGCAAAAGAGAAGCATGAGATCAAAGAAAAAAGATGAAAACGTGTGGAGTAATAAAGAAGACAGAGAAAATAAGCACCTTTACTTTGCTTCACCTAATTATATTTAGGACCAATATAAACATTGTTTTTCTTTTTTTTTTCCTTGTTGGGGATTCATTGAGGGTACAAGAAACCAGATTACACTGATTGCATTTGTTAGGTAAAGTCTCTCTTACAATTGTGTCTTGCCCCCAAAAGGTGTGGCACACACCAAGACCCCACCCCCCTCCCTCCTTCTATCTCTCTGCTCTTCCTTTCCCCACCCCTCCCTCTTTCTTTCTCTCTCTGCTCTCCCCTTCCCCCACCCCCACCATGTGAAAATAAATACATACATAAATAAAAACAGGTTGTTTTTCTTTATGCAATGGTTGCTTTGAGCCCAGCCTGTAGTTTGATGGTTGATTCACTAGATTCCCTAATCAATGTATGTAAGCTTATTAGAATTAGATAGAAAGTATGTAATTAAGGGCTTTTTTAAAATATGACATTGTGTTCCACTGATGAGTGTGTTGCAATTGTAGGACAATTTCACCACTTTTCACAGACAGTGAGATTTAAAACTAGCTGAAATTATATGATGATTTACTTAAACTTGATACAAGGGTTTGGGGGCATATATTACATTATACAAAAAAATCAAATGACCAGAGTCTCTTGTAGATACATGCTGAATGTTATTTCTTTCTGATGTAAATGAATGCATGCCTTTACAACTTAAGTTAAAAATTGATTGCCAAGACCAAATTTTAGATGTAATAATCTTCATTCATCCATTGAAGGCCAGAGTCGATAGTTGAATTTTATTATTATTTTTTAATCTTCCCTGATATTTCTCTGAGGTAGTCTCTCTTATTGCTGTTGGATTAAAAGTTTTAATCTTCAACTTAGAAACGGTATATAGTGGGGGTTATTTTTCTCTTATCTAAAATCAAATTGAAGATGTTCCAGGGAGGTGCATAGTAAATAGGAGAGACTCTACGGCTCCTGGGTTTGCTAGTTTGTTGAGCACACTGCCAACTAACATGCAATTTCTTGACTATTGAGACTTGCCTCTAGTATCAACGAAAATGAATTGCTTCTACACCCAAGTGAAATGGCCTTTTAAACACTTTAAGGATAGGCCTGTGATTGTAACATTGAAGGAAGTTAGAGTTCTATTATTGTCACCAGGAGTTAATTACTTTTCTTAAATTTCCCAATCCGTCTAGTAGTGATAATAATACCACTGAGATGAGTTTAAATTATAGGTTCATAAGCCATATTTAAAGAAAAGGATCCCCTCAGACTTTAATAGAAAAATAAATAGTTTTCCACCTAATCTTTCTCCCATGACATCCCTCCTTTCTCTGAACCCCCATTAGTCCTTGAAACAAGCCCTATTTGAGTGATGTTATCCTTTCCCACTAAGTTCATTTGAAAAATATATTGATACACTAAAACATATATGAAGGGTCCAGAGAGGGGAAATGGTAAAAACACATATAACTTGTTTTATTATTGTTATAATATCAAGTCATTTGCTCCGAAATTGTCTTTACAATGTCTTTAAATTCCTTGAGTCCAAAGATAGCAGTCATGAAACGAAACAAGGCAGTGACATCTTCTTTCCATTTCAGGACTAAGGTGAATAAAAAATTAGAAACACACATATTTTCTGGAGAACAATACTTTTTTTCTTTTTGGCAACTTACCGACTTATTCTTCAATGAGAGCTTTGCAAACTTTTTACCTAATGCCTTTCCTACATACAGATAGAGACAGATAGGAAGGCTAATGGTTTCCAAGTGGTAAGGAGGGTTTGCTTCTAGAACTAATTTTAAGAATGCGATCCTAGGCAGCTATGAAGCTAGATGAGAGGCTGAGAGCAGAGGACAAGCAACATTTTATAACAGCACATGAATACTCATTCTAGGAAAATATCTCCCCTTTTATTTTGAGTCATAGATATTTACAACCAACATATGAAGCGGCCGGTGAGTCTAGTGCAGGCTTCAGGGTGATCGTGTTCATTATCTGCCATGTCAGCTGGGGCTGGAAACCAAGTCCCATCACTCCCAGGAACTGTGCTGTAAATTCTGCCATTAACTAGACATGTGACTTCAAGAAGTGATTTTTTGTGCTTCAATTTTATCATCTTTCAAATGTGTTTACATTAGATGAGCTTTGAATTTCTGGTGTTAATTGCATGGTGATTGTCTCCATCTATGACTTGTCTGCAGGAGACAAGGGTACAGAAGGGAAGTAATTTTTGCATTATTTAGAGGATCTGATTAGGGAATGATACAAAGAAAATGTTTTGGTTTTTGTTAGACGATCTCCACGTTCCTGGAAGACAGCCCTTCCAGAATAGGTTTAAAGAAGTCTTTAAAAACAGACACACTGACTGGAGTTCTGAGGATATCTCATAATTCTCATTTCTAATTATAAGTAAGAGTAGTATAGTCCTCAAGGTCAATTTGAGATTTTTTAAAAGTAATAAATGCAATGCAATTGAATTTGTGCGTGTACTTAGGCCCCAAGAAATATCGGTCATCATCACCATTACCATCATCCACCCTAGTGTCTCATACACTGAGGCCTGAACAGCTTTTACTTTCTTTTAAGATGAGTATCTGCCTCTGGGGTGTTTGGTGTCTGCCTTTGGTCATGTGCTCTCCCTACCTATGGCCACCTTTCAATGAATGATCAGTGCCAGTCTCACTGGGAAGATGACATTTGAGCAAACACTTGAAGGGGTTATCAGTTGGGAACTGGTGACTGGTGGTAGTGGTTTTTCAAGCAAAAGGAACTATTAGTGCAGGGGCCCTAAAGAAGGTGTTTTCTTGTTGTATTTGAGGAACACTAAGAAGCCCCGTGAGGCACAAGCTGAATGAGCAGCATGAGGAGGAGAGTTAAAGGAATAACGCCAAGGTGGTAACAAGGTCCAGGTGGTACAGGAGTAAAATCCATTGTCCCGGCTTCATCCTTTACTCTGAGTAACACTGGGAGCCATGGGAGGGTTTTGAGCAGAAGAGTGACATGATCTGACTTGTGTTGGGAATAGACATATTGTGGAAAGGAAGCATGGCAGCAGGGAGACCAAGTTGAAGGTCTCTGCCTTAATTCAAGTGAGGAGTGAGAATGGTTTGCTCCATAGAGGTCTTTGGTGGTGGTGAGACATGGTCACTTTCAGAACACATTTTGAAAAAGAAGAGCTAGGATTTGGTGACAGCATGGATGTGAGATTTGAAAGAAAGAGAGAAAGCAAAAATGACTCCAAGGACTTTACACTTTGAGAATAATGGAGTTCCACTGAGTAGGGGACGAGAGCTGCAGTGAGGTGGGTTTTAAGAGAATGATTGGGAGCTTATAAAATCATGCTTTAAAAAATGTTTTAAAGCATGAAGAAAAATGGAACTTCAGACATGGAGGAGATATATAACAAAGTTTATGCTATACTAATAATCTATGAGAAGAAGCCTATAACAGGAACTATCTAAAAATATCTTTTTCCCGAAAGAAAGATTAAGCTGCTTAGACAGAGGCAGATTTATTCAGAGCTCAGTACAGTGGGCCTTTGAAAGCTAAATCAAATCACAACTTCCTGTGAAGATATTTTAGATAAAGACAATAGACTTAGGGAGCAAGTAGGTAAAACAAAAATAACAAAATAAATTACTACCACTTTAGATTTTGGTTTTCAGAAATAAATTTTTAAAAATTAGATGTGGTCTTCTGATTTGTACTGTTCTTGGCTAAATCCCTGCGTTGTTGATGACTTGTAAAGTGGTCTTAAGCCTTTCAACTTAACCTCTCTGGGGCTTGGCTTCCACAAAATGTTTTGGATGATACTGAAAATTACTCTCTTCCCTAAGCATTCTGTGAATTTACTCCATCCTAATACTAACAGTTCTGAGGAGTTTATCTCAGAATAGGAGAGGTAAACAGCTGCATCCAGGGTTTTTAAACAAAACAAAAACTAGCAGACGATTTATTTGCAACACAAATTTTATTCCAGTTCTCAAAAATTTATAAAAGAATATATAGCAACCCCCAGAATTAAAAGTTTTAATTCCATGACTTTTAATATATACTGTCTCTCTACTTCCTGTTAGAACCTCCATCAAATACCAAAACCTACCCTTTTTCTTATATGAATTCTTTTTTTTAGAAATATGATAAAGACCTTTTAGTCACTATACATCCTCTTACAATAAGAAATTTTGAAATAATGTTTTAAAGGGAGATAGAGAAAAATGTACATGGCTTCCTCCTGTACTTTATGTTAAAAAATGGATACAGGGCACTTGATTTATTCCTGCTGATCTTCAGAATCTACTTAGCATGAATAAAAGCAGAATACTTTTCTGTAGTAGAGAATTTTGAACTTTGCTTTAATTACTTTTCTTCCTTTTAACAAAGAAAAAAAAAGGTCCGTGGGAATCTTTATTGTTCTATATAGACTGCTTTAACTGTGAATCAGTCACATTTTGACCTCTGAAATAATTACCAGATGATTTAGTAATGCAGCATTGAGATGGTAGAGCAGAACAATCAGAAAAGGGGAACTTTCAGGTCTTCGTCGTATTTTACAGTGAGTGCCGCCCCACCTGCCCTTGCATATTTTGCCTAGCTAAACTAGATACTTCATTGTGGCTGTCACTGTTACTCATTATCAGGCGATTTTTCACCACAGAGGAGCCGGGATCCCCAGGTCCCCTTCATTCCTGTGATCACCCATCCTTCTTCTATCTCTTTGTCCACACCCAACTCTTGCTCCAGTAGCTTCTTCCCAATTCTACTCTGATACCCGAGGTCCTCGTTCAGCCCTATGAACTCTCTTCAATTATTTCCCTTGCTGATTCTCTTCCTGGCAGCCCTGCCACGTGACTGCCTCTCATACCTGGTAGGACAGGCTTCCTCTGAAATCCGAATTCCTTATTCTGGAATAAGGCTCATGGCCTCAGATTCACCATCTGATTCCTCAGTTTATTGAGGTCGTCCTCAGATATCACCTCGCATTGTATGAGGATGTGTACTTGGGGTGCACTAACTCTTCAGCACTGCTCCTCTCAGACTGCTTGTGATCAGTAGCCACCAGGGAGACCTTTCCAGTTCATTGGCCTCTCAGGCCTTTCTCTACCCTGTTTCAGCAACCCGTGGTTGTCCCCTGCACTTCAGCATTAATCCTTGTACTCCAGAGTCACAATTCGAAGCAGGCTGTTTTCTAAATTTTATCTCCTGTCTTTCCCGGACTCCTTTGAGTTGCTCTTTGACCTTACCGAGTCCACTCTTCCTTTCTTACCTGGGTAAGATGTCAGGGTCCATCACTGAGAAATCACAAAACAGTTCCCTTGCATATACCTTCAGCTTCTGTGCCCCTCTTTCCTGTTGCCATCCTCTCAGAGCAATAACTAATTCATGAATTGAAAATACAGACTACAACAAACACTGTGGCTAAATAAACCCAACATTCTGCACATCTACTCCACGCTTGCATCCTTGCCACTGAATTCTGGAGATCCCCAGCTTCCACAAGTACAGGTTTCATTTGGCACATATGTGCCCTTAACTTCAGGGGTGACCTCAGTAACAATTACCAGACACACTGCATTCCCTGGTCACGTACACTCGCCTACTTTGTAGGCCCATTATTGTACACCTCCTCATTCTTAAAACCTCCAAAATCTATCCCGTCTTCCTCTTTCTCAGCTGATTTATCTGATTTCTGTTTCACTGAGAAGAATCTGACAATTTCCCACTTCATATTTACCAACCCATCAGCTGATTGATCTGCTTTCTGTTTCCCTGAGAAGAAGAATTTGATAATTTCTCATGCTTACAAATCTACCTGCATCTACTCTGCCTTCCATCCTGTTATTGAAGGTAAAGCCCTGCTTCTGATCAGAAGTCAACCCCTCCACTAGGTTTCATCTTTCATCTATTCTCACCCATTTAAGAACATTATTGCAATACTTAACTCCTTTTTGTGCTGTATCACAAATAGTTTTATCTCTGCTAGGTCATATCTGTCAGTCGGCATAAAAAATGCTATTGAATGTCTCCTATCTTCTAACTTACACTCTGTATGCCTGTTGCTGTTTGTAGCAGAACCGTAGTAAAAGTTGTCTCAACTTTGCCTTATGTGATGGGCTTTTTTTGAATGTACGTACGTATGTTTGTTTATATTTCAAAGTCTCATAGGAGGATCAATATTTTTGATTACCTAGATCGCTCTTGTAAATGCCTGAGTTATGATGATAAGTGTTCCCTTCATCCAGACAGTGTTCATTGTACCTGTGACCCTCCTCTGCCCTTTCCCCTGCTTGATTTCTGTTGAGTTTTGCTTCCCTCTGTGCACGTGTGTGCTCATTGGTTAATTCCAATTTAATAATGAGCACATGTGGTGTTTGTTTTTCCATTGTTTAGATACTTCACTTAGGAAAAGGGTCTCTGGTTATACCCAAATTTTTGCAAAATGCATTAAGCCATCCTTCTTTGTGGCTGAATAGTGTTCCACAGTATCTATATACCTCATTTTGTTAATCCACTCATGAATTAATGGGCACTTGAGTTGATTCCACATCTTTGCAATTGTGAATTGTGCTGTAATAAACATTTGAGTGCAGGTATCTTTTTCATAAAATGAGTTATTTTCTTTTGGGTAAATATTCAGTAATGGAATTGCTGGATCTAGTGGTGAGTCCACTTTTAGTTCATTGAGGTATCTCCATACTGTTTTCATAAAGGTTGCAATGATTTTCAGTTCCACCAACAATATATCAATGTTCTTCTCTCTATAGCCACACCAGCATCTATTGCTTTTGGAATTTTTGATAAAAGCCATTCTAACAGGGGTTAGAAGATATCTTATTGTGGTTTTAATTTTCAGTCCCTTGATAATCAGTGATGTTGAGCATTTTTTCACATTTATTGACTATTTTTCTATCTTTCTTTGAGAAGCTTCTGTTCATATCTTTTGCCTGCTTTTAAATGGAGGTTTTTTTTTTTTTTCCTGCTGATTTGCTTGAGTTCTTTGTAGATCCTGGTTATTAGACCTTTATGAGATGTATACTAAATTCTGATGATGTTTATGTAGTCATGTGGCACATATTGATGTTTAGTTAACCGTAGACTGCATATACAATGGTTGTCCTATAAGATTATAATGCCATATCTATACCGTACCCTTTCTATGCTTATATATGTTTTGATACACAAATATGTACCATTGTGTTATAATTATACAGTTATGGTATTCAGTACAGTCATACGGTGTGTGTGGGTTTATAGCCTAGGAGCAATAGGCCATACCATACAACCCAGGTATCTAGTAGGTTAGATCACCTAAGTTTGCATAAGTATACTCTATGATGTTTGCATAAGGATGAAATTGCCTTAACAATGCATTTCTTGAAACAGAGCCCTGCTGTTAAGTGACACATTACTGTATTTATAACTCTGGCCTTGCCCAGTTCCTTGAACTCCCAACTGTCACATCTGACCACCAGAAGATAATTAGGCATTGAATAACTATTTCAAAATGTTCAAAACTGAACTCCCCATTTCTGCTTACTGCCCACTACCCACCCACTCCCAGTCCTTTTTATCCTCGGAGTCTTTTCATCTCAGGAAATTGCAGTTCCACCCATCTCGTTGCTCAGGCCCAAATCCTTACAGTTTCTTACTCTTCTCTCTCATATTCTCTATATCTAACCAATCACAATATCTTACCATCTCTACCTTCAAAATAAAACTAAAACCTGACATGTCTCACCTTTCTCCTAATTTCTCTAGGATCCATTTTTTGCTCCCCTCCAGTTTATTTGATACACTATAGCCCAACTTCTCACTTTAAAACTCATGTCAATTTAAAATATTATGTTGAACATTTTACCTCACTCAAAGGAAGAGGCAAAATTCTTAAAGTGCTCTGAAAAGCCTTGGGATAATCTCAACTCTTCATTGCTTGTGGTAATCAGAAAACTAAGATGTTCTGTGAGATTCCCAACCCCTGGGGTGCACCCAACCCTGGTGTGCACCCAAGCCCTAGTGCACACCTACCCCAGTGTATACCCAACCCCTAGTGTCCACCCAACAGCTAGTGTACACCCAACCCCTGGTGTACACCCAACCCTGGTGTATATTCAACCCTGGCATATACTAAATCCCTAGTGTACACATGATGCACAATACCTTCCTTATGACTGCAGGTGGGACCAGTGACTATGATGGAATAGTCACTCCCTTCATCAGGTTACGTTATATGCCACCTATAATTATACATAGGTGGCTGGAGTAGCCGTGTGTAAGACATTGTCTTAGGAGACTGGAAATGGAAATTCTTTTGCTGTCCTTAAAGAAGCAAACCACTGTGTTCTGAACTGCCAACAGAGGATCTCATGGCAAGAACCTAAGGATGGCTTTGGAACCAAACCTCGTCCCAGATGATAACTAGTGGGGGAAAAGGGACCTCAGTCATAAAGGAAGGAAGGAAAGTCTATCAACAACTTCAGTGAGCTAGGATGTGGATTTTTCCTTAGAGCTTTCACATGAGAAGACAATTCAGCCTACATCTTGATTTCAACCTTGTTAGGCCTTCAGCAGAGTACTCTTACTGGACTTCTGATCTACAGAATTTGTGAGATGATACGTTCAATCAGAGTTTAGGTCAATAGGTCTTAGTCCTCTCTTTCCTCCCTCCCTACCTTTAGCCACATTTGTGTCTTTGCTCTTCCTTGACTATGATAACTAAGATTCATTTCAAGGCTTTAGGTCCAGCTGCTTCTTATCTTGCCCCAAGAAAGAAATATGACTCCTTTTCTTGCTACTTTGTTCAAATGTTATCTTATTAAAAAGGTCTTTTCCCACTCTCAAATATAAAGTAGTAGCCCCACTTACCACCTTTTTACCTTGCTCAATTTTCTCCCTGGCACTAACCATGTTTTGACATATCAGCTATTTGTTTAACTGCCAAAATGTAACTTCCAAAGGGCAGAGATTTTTGTTTCATTTTCTATTGGATTCTTGTGCATGGAATAGTGTTTAATAGTGCAAGTAGGTACTTAATAAATGTTTATAGATTGATTAGGTTTTTTGTATCTTTGAACTTATTTTTTATATTTCTGCAGATTTTTATGTATTTTGGAAATGGCTCTGATCACGAATATCAGAATAAAAGAGAATAAAGAAAAATGCTTTAAAATTATAAGATAATATAACTCAGTTCCAAAAAAATTTAAAACAAATTCAAATGTAATTAAGCATAAAAATATAGGCAGCAAGAATTGCACAGAGTACTTGTCTACTTATTTTGTAACTTAATGCTCAGTGAATTTCACTATACAGTTTTGAAATATATTATACTCTAAAATTATATTCATACACTGTATAACTTTGACCTTTCAATACTAGGTTTAAAAGGATTTTCTTTGTACTCTTTCCTACTATTAAAAAACTGACATAAAATCCAAAAGCATAAAACTTTCATAAAGTATGTACAATTCAAAATTTGAGTATTAAATATTCCATTAGTAGTATTTAATACTGATAATTTAATAATTGGATCCTTCAATTCTCCAGGTATGCTATCTATAGCATGTTTTCAGAGTGTTTAAAACCATTTCAAGGGGTTTTGTGACATATGCAAAACATTTGTGTATAAAGTTTTTGTTGAAGGAGGCCAGGTGTGATGGCTCACACTTGTAATCCTAGCATTTTGAGAGTCTGAGATGGAGGATTGCTTGAGGCTATGAGTTTGAGACTAACCTAGGCAACATAGTAAAACCCCATCTCAAAAAAAAAAAAAAATTAGCTGATGTGGTGGTGATGTGTACTTATAATCATAGCTCCTTGGGAGGCTGAGATAGGAGCATCATCTGAGCTCAGGAGTTCAAAATTAAAGTAAGTTTTGATTACACCACTGTGTGCCAGCCTAGGTGGCAAAATTAATTAAAAGTAATTTAAAAATTAAAAAACTTTTAATTGAAGGAGCAAAAAAAAATATTTTATCTTATCTACCTATCAAAATGAATGTACCTGACATTAAATATATATATATTTTGGAGGGTCAGGGGTCATGGTATGTCACACACCTCTTGGGAGTGGGACACAATTATAAGAGAGAGTTTACCTAACAAATGCAAACAGTGTAACCTTG
This sequence comes from Galagoides demidoff, assembly GCA_963574575.1. Lineage (NCBI taxonomy): Eukaryota > Metazoa > Chordata > Mammalia > Primates > Galagidae > Galagoides > Galagoides demidoff. The sequence goes on along the minus strand of CAUYQV010144422.1, from coordinate 42,726 downwards.
TTCTTTGTACCCTCAATGAATCCCCAACAATAAAAAAAAATGTATTTCTTTTTGCTTTTAAAAATTTCTGCATTGTCACATTTTCCCATCATTCCTACATAACCTCGTGTAATTCCTTTCTTTCTACTATTTCCTTCCTAAGACTTTGCTTAATATGTATAGCACTCTTTTCTTCTAATCTCTCTCATTTTCTTACTCAAAATTAAAAAATCAAGCAAATAAACACAATAAAACAAATTAACCCCACAAAAACTCTAGCAGTAATTTCTATTAGGTAGATCTAAATGTGATAATTTTAGACAACAGTTGACCAGGTGATAGATATATACCATGAACAGAGTCATTGACTTGGTAAAACTCTTTTCTATCTAATTTATGATGAAATGTTTCCCATTGTTCAGGTGGAATTTCTTTCTTCTCTATTTGGAATTTGTAATGTCCTTAGATATTTTGAATTATAGTACATGCAATAAAATCCATAGTTTGACTCCAGCATCCCAAATAAATGTCAGAAATTAGAGTTGGTTGATGTGGAAGAGAATAAATGTTTAATTATATAGTTTTTGTCTTCCTAGGCTAAATGGTAGAGGATTTTTGGCTTTTAATTATCAGAGAAAATAGCCGGTCCTTTCTCATTTATTCTATTTTATAAATTAACAGAGTAAAATTGAATTTTTGCTGTTGTACAATTCTGTGAATTTTAACACATATATAATTCTTTTTTTTTTTTTAAATTGAATGGTAACTATGTACATTAATGCACTTCTGGGGACACATATAATTCTTTAAACCACCATTACAATCAAGATAGAAAACTGTTCCATCACCACAAATAAACATCCTCCTGCTCTCCTTTGATTTAATCTCTGTCCATGCCAATTTCTGGCAACAACTGATCTGTCCTTATCACAATCATTTTTGAATTCTTTTTTTTTTTTCCCAGTTTTTGGCTGGGCCTGGGTTTGAACTCACCACCTCTGGCATATGGGACTGGTGCCCTACTCCTTTGAGCCATAGGCACCACCCATCTTTGAATTTTTTTTAAGAATTTTTTTTTTTTTAAGAAAGAATGAATAAATTGAATCAGATTATACTACTAATTCAGTGTCATGTCTTTGCAATTTGTGTTAAGTTGTGGGTAGCATCAGTTTCTAATAGTTTCTTTTTATTGCCAAGTAATATTCTCTGGTATTGCCATACCACTGTGTTTTTAACTATTTCCATGAAAGCATATTTTAGTTGTTTCTGGTTTTTGGTTGATGATGAATGAATCTGCTAAAGTTTTCATGTGTAGGTTTTTATGTGACCCTACATTTTCACTTCTCCAGGGTAAATCTAGGATTCGGATTGTTGGGTTATATGGTTAGTGTATGTTTATTAGAAATTGCTGAGCTATTTTTCCTTCTAGGAATGTATGAATGTTTCAGTCCCTTTTAATCTATCAAGATTAAGCCATTCTAAGGTGATAGGGTGGCATCTCACAGCAGTTTTAATTTTCATTAAAACATAATGGCCAGTAATGCTGGACATCTTTTCATATGGTATTTGTCATTCATACATCCTCTTTTGAAACATGTCTGTTCAAATGTCTTGCACCTTGTTTTCTCACTATAGAGTTGTGAAAGCTCTTTGTATGTATGGGATACATTTTCTCCTAGTCCATAGTTTGTCTTCATTTTTATAACAATGGCTTTCACTGAGCAAAAGTTGTCAATTTAGATGAAGTTCAGTTTATTATTTTTTCTTTTATAGATCATGAGTTTGATGTTATACTTAAGAACTCTTTATCTAAGCCCAGTTAAGAAAGATTTTTTTCCTGTGTCACATTTAAAAAATTTTATGTTTTACATTTAGGACTATGAACCAATTTAAGTTAACTTTTGCTAAGTTCTGAAGTTGAAGTAGAATTCCTTTTTTACAAATTAATGTCTAATTATTCTAATGTCATTTGTTGAGATTATTTTTTCAAAAGTTATTGCCTATACCTTTGTCAAAAACAAATTGGCTATATCACTTTTACTATTTTATTTCATTTATTAATGTGTTTATTCTTTATCGAAGCCACATAGTTGTTTGGGATTTTTGTTTTTGTTTGTTTTGTTTTTGAGAAAGAGTCTCACTCTGTAACCCAAGCTAGAGTGCAACGATATCATCATAGCTCACTGAAACCTCAAAATCCTGGATTCAAGCAATCCTCCTACTTTAGTAGCTGGAACTACAGGTACTGGCTACAATGCCCACCTAATTTTTCTCCTTTAGATGGGCTCTCACTTTTGTTCAGGCTAGTCTTGAACTCCTGACTTCAAACAGTCCTCCCGTTGTGGCCTCCCAGAGTGCTAGGATTGCAAGTATAAGCCACCATACCCGGCTCATATAATTTTGATTACTGTAGATTTACAATTCATTCTAAAATCAGATAGTTGGCTCTGCACTGTGGCATGGTTATGGTGCCGGCCACATGCACTGAGGCTAGCAGTTCAAACCCGGCCTGGCCCGGGTCAGCTAAACAACGACAACTGCAACCCAAAAAATAACTGGGCTTTGTAGTGGGTGCCTGTAGTTCTAGGTACTTGGGAGGCTGAGGCAAGAGAATCCCTTAAGTCCAAGAGTTTGAGGTTGCTGTGAACTGTAACACCACCACACTCTACAGAGGGCAACGTAGTGAGACTCTGTCTCAAATAAATAAATAAATAAAATCAGATAGTGCCTTTTACCTTTATTTTCCTCTTCCATTTCTGTTTCTCTTTCTCAAAATTGCTTTGGTTAATCTATTTCCTTTGTTTTTTCTTCTAACTTTTCAAATCAGCTTAACATCTGCAAAATAATCTTGCTGGGATTTTGATTGCCATTACATTAAATCTATAGATCCATTTGTGAAATAAATTAAAATATTCATAACATGTTTCTTCCACTCCATGATGAAAATGTGTATTTCTGCCTTTCTTGACTGTGTTCATTAGCCTTTCTAGTTTTCACCACAAAGACTTTGGATAATTTTGGGGAGAGTTATTCCTAAACTTTTATTTGTTTTGGACCTATTATATTTTTTTTAATTTCAGTTTTTAATTGTTTAATGCTCAATAGTTGTGTGTTAATCCTGTGTGCTATGAAACCCATAGCTTCTATTTCACTGTGGTTTTCCAATGCTTTGTAGCGTTACTCAGACCTGCCCCTCAGGTTTGTCACCCGGGTGATAGCCTGGGACCTTTGTGGTGTCCTGGTCCATAGACCATTTCTCAAAGTCTCTAATATGCTTTTTAGTGTTGGATTTGTGAATGCACAGCTTCACATTTCCGGGAGTGAAACCCATAAATTCATGAACACTATTAGGGATACTCCTTCCCAGCTGCTGCTTCTACATAATCTCCCAGGCATTTCCTGTTTCCTGTGGCTTAAATTTTGATACAGTAGCCAGAAAGCTTGGGTTTTATTTACACTTTTTCTGTGCAACTTCACTTTCTTTCTGGGCCTACATGGCAAGAGAACAGAGGAAAAAAAATAAAGGTAAAAAGCATTTGCCTGACACTCTTTGACTCACTGCATCTCCAATCAGAAAGTAAACTTTTTCTCCCTCATAGGTCCTGTGAGCTCTGGTTGCTGGCCCTTTGGTCCCTGCCACTGCAAGATTACTGGGGGTTGGGTCATGAGAGAGTGGAGAGAAGAAAAACGGTCTCTCCTCCTTCTTTTGAGTGTTAGGAGACCTATTTTTTGCTTCTTGAACCAGTACTAGAAGAGATCTCCTAGTACTCTCTTTGTCTATACAATTGCCCACCTCTGGATTTGGGGCTGTACTGAGTAAGTCTAGGTTGGGAGATACCAGAGCAGAAGGAATGGTAAACTCATTGCTGCTTTAGTTGTATTTAAGATTCTGATCTTCTTCCCCAGTTTGCCTAGTACTGTTTACTCTCAGAGTCTTCAAATAGCTGCTGTATGCATTCTGTCCAGGTTTTATAGCTCCATTTAGCAGACAGAACAGGGTAGAGTGTGCTTACTCCATCTTACCTGCAACCAGAATCCAGTGGCATATCATCACACTAATATTAGTGTAATTGTGTTGCTTCAGAATCCTGACACAGACATTACAAGATGCCAACCTTGTTTTTTCACGTTACTGATAGGATGTTTCTTTGTTCCAGAACATAGTTTCTATTTCACTTTAGCATTAAAACAAATTTCCAAATGAAACTTGTTTTGTATTTTTTAATGGCATCATGAGGAGAGTAAAGTTTGTTTTTGCTTATTTGTATTTGTGCAATTCCTTATAGTTGGACAGTACTCTTTTTAAGCAGTAAGAGTAATCTAAAGGGGAATTAGTCTGGAAAACTTATGGTAACCATTTCTATGATGTGCTTTTAAAGCTTTGTGGCCCAGCCTGTGTAACTAAAGTACTCATTTCCACTTACGATAGCATTTTTTATATTTAATCCTAAAATCTATCATTCTTAGCACATATGTCTTTATTCCTTATAACTGGAAAATCTTTATGGGGGCTGAGTTGCTGCTCACTATCACACAAAGCTATTTACTATTCAGAGAGCTGGCGCCATAACCAAGTGAACCAAAGGTTCCCTGCTCTTTTGCCTAAACCATACTTCATTACTTCATATATAAAAGTGCAGGGTGAGGTAGATTAGTTTGATGACAGATCCTGATTTCTAAGGCCTTGAAAGACAGCCTATCTAGTTCAGCCTCTCAGAGTTGGTATTGGGCAATGTCTAATGACTTTTAACAGGGAAAAGAAAATGGTGAAAGCAGGATTTGCTTGCTTGCTTACATTCCATCCTATAGAAAGATACTGAGGGATGGGAAGTCGGTTCTTAAAGTATAACATAAGAGAAGTGTGGAAGGAATTAGGATGAGACAGATATGAAAGACATTCTGGAGGAAGAATCGGTAAGGCTTAGTGACTAGTGAGATGGTAAGGATAAGGCAAAGGTAAAGACAAAATATTCTTTGTTTGGTTTTTGGAAAATAACATGCTGTTGATGTGAGTTCCAATTTGAGAAAATTTAGGGTTAGATTTCAAGCCTGTGGAATGTAAAATGATAGGATCGGGATAGAAGGAATTTGGAGTTCTGGATCAGAAAAATCAGGACTGAGTTGGGAATATGGAATTGTGGTAGATCTTTATAAAAGGGTGATGGAATCCCATGATAATGGATAGAATTTCCAAAGGGCAGTTTATTAAGAGAAAAGAGAAGAAAACCAAGGAGTAAATCTGGGTGTGTATAAGCTACTGAAAAGCTTTATTTTACTATTAGTTTAAAAGTATTTAATGGCTTCTATCATTTATACATTTTAGCTAGAATAGAGGTGTGTTTAGTTAACACACACTTACATAGAACTCTAACTTCTATGTGCCCTGAGTAAATGGAGCACTGCTGTGTAATTATATTCACTAGAGAGAGCATCAGAGTGCACTTACTCACATCCTGAAACATTTGTTTACTTATGGCCCTTGTTTATTTTCCTGTCTGGGTGAGGTTTTCATTTCCTAGTTACATATCTAGATGGCTTAAATGCAATACATGTTTTGCAGTTAAAGATTCCTGTGCATGACACCAGGACTACTTTATATTCACAAAGACTGACATTGCTAATGATGGTTTTTCCCTGGATATTTACAGAGTCATTTGTTGGTTTGTATCTCTGTGGCATTTCCAAAATAGAGGAGTTATTTATACTTTGCTCTTTAACATTTCCAGAGGTATTTTCCCCTGCTGTATTAAGGATGGCAGAATAAATGGGAAAGGAGTTTAGAGAAAGAGTGCCCTTAAACTGTCCTTTGTTAGAAGACTGTTTTCCATTCTGTTTCCTCAGTCTTCTAAAAATATTTGTATGTTTCAGCATGTAGGATTGAATATTGCATTAGGAAGCATTATAGGAGGTATTTTAAAGGCAGATTTTAAAGAACTTTAATCACTAATGTATTATGTATTTTGAAAACCTAGACGAGAAGGGAGTATAGATGTGTGTTGCCAAGATTTCCCCTTCTTTGTCTTCCATATCTTGTTGGCATGGTTAAATATTAATCTATCTGCAGGAAAGTGGAACTTGATGTTGTGATTGAAATAATTTAGAGACACAGTGTGTGACACATCTTGTACCCTCAATGAATCCCCAACAATAAAAAAAAATATTAATCTTAAGCACACTTAAACTCAGATGACTCTTTTAAATAAAACTTCAGGGGATCTAATCTTGGGGGGAAAAAAAGAAATAATTTAGAGATCATGGACTATTCATCTTTTACCCCTCTGCAATAAACAGTAGTGATGACCTAGCAATAGACTGTCTGAAATAACATAGTTGTTTTTTTCTCATGTAGCTTGAGATATCATTACTGCAGCCCCATCTTATTGACATACAAATTGGTAGGAAAGATTATGAATATCACTTCTGTTTTTGGTTTGGTAAAATTTGTATCCTTTTAAAAAACACCAATATGCAGGTCTATAATGGACATATATCATATATGTACCAATTATATATCAGATAAGCTAGCCCTTTTTATTGTTTGTTTCACTATAAATGTTGAATTACTATCCAGGTCTGCCATGCAATTGGTTTGTTTTAGGGGAAAGTAGGATGGGAAGGTATGGAGTGAGGCAGAGACCCTAGAGTGTGCATGAAATTTTTCTTGAATCCATACCAACCTATAATGCTTATGATGCCTATGATGGAATCACAGGTGTAATTAGAACATGGAATTTGAGTGCTGATTAGAGACCAACTCTTTGTTTTGTAGTAAAGGAGACTGAAATCTTTAGAACTGAGGTGTTATATCCTTGGTCACATCACTAGTTAGTAGGTGAGTTGGAAATAGAACCTGGCTTTCTTGATTCCTAGCTCAGAACTCTTTTCCATATATCTTCTGGGCATATGTGATGAATTTCCGTTAGGTAAAATTTAGTAGAATTTTGGTGATGAATAATGGTTAAGCTATTATTACTAGCTTCCCTAACCTGATGGGTGATAAATTGAAAGCGTAATTAAAAATGTAAGAATGTATTTTTTTTTCCAAATGCCTATGAAGTCATCTTTGAAAGGGCCTTTGAGAACATGACATAGACACTCCATTTGTGATTCTCTTGATTGAAGAGAAGTGCTGATATCTGTACTCTGTGTGTGGTAAATTGTTAACAGAATCAATAAGAACTGGCCTCTTCATTTCCCTTTCTAGTTTAGTGATGGAGTGAGCCATGCTTTTGAGTATCTTGGGTTCAGTTCTTCAATTTCTAACCTGGATCCACCATTCTGTTTCCCACAAATCTTAGACAAGGAGATAGACTTTAAAGTTTCCCAAAGAGTTGCTTATCTAAAAGAGTTGCAGCAAAAAAAATTGATATTAGAATATTATAGTGTCACAAGATTAAGCAAGCTCCTGCTGGGGTTCTGCTCAGAGACTACATGGAAGCCTGTAGGGGATAAAGAGAACTGGGAAACCTAAAAAGCATAAAAATCTTTGAAAAAGTAGCTAGTTACTTTAAAAAGGGAATGTGTAGAGCTATAGTTCGGAAGTGCATTGCTTATTTATCTTCTTTAGTACCTTTGAAAGATTCCCTTCCATTGTAATGGGCACATTTGTGATCTCTGTAGTACTAGTAATGTAAGTTGCATCACATCCTCTGTTATTACTAAGTCCTTGTGCTTCCAATGAGTATTTAATCACTGTTGAAATGCATATACCATGAGATATGCATTGAATATCTTATAGTCTTGAATATCTATTTCAGAAAAATTTCTAGAGAGAATCAAATCGAGTGTAATTTAATACAGTAGTGACAGTAGCAGTTCTGTTTTGCTGCTGCTGCTGCCTACTAGTACTAGGGCAATAGGGGGAGGGGGCAATTATCTTGTGTGCTGAGGAGCACTTGACATTGATCATCTCTCATAATCTAATTCTTAAAACACGGTTATTATATCTCTATTTTACAAACCAGGAAAAGAAAGTTTCATACGGTTAAATTACTTGCCCAAGGTCATGCAGTTAGCAGGTAACTCAAACTCTTGAGTTCACACTTTCAACCATTACAGCCTATGTCAGTGTATTGAACAGCTCTAGAAGAGACTATGACAAATCTACCTATTCTTTGACAACATTTGGTACATTATTTGGATTAGTTCAGTGAAAAAATTTAAGGTGCTATGCATAGGTTCTGCCTTCCTGGCAATTAAGTTAGCTTGTTTTCTCAAATGAAAAATTTTAGATAATTGTTTTGAAAAGAAAAATAATCTTTACTTTTTATAGATAGTCCGTTTGGTGGAGGGGAATGCATGTAAATCTCTAGAAAAAGTATTAGTAGTACCAACGAGGTTTCTATTAAACTCTTTATTAACTACTAGGTGTGGGACAATTATACAGGGATAGACCACCTCATGACTGTGACAAATACAACTGTGATATCACATTCAAATGAAAAATGGTATAATAAATTATTTTAAATGACACCAGAGTTGGAGCTAATGTAGTTTTCTGTAATATTGCAGATCCTACTGTCTCCTGTATACATATCTTCTCTGTGAATTGAGTCAATATTATGATTCTCATTTATTTTAAAATCACTAAAAACCATCTTAATTCATATTTTAGTAAGATATTTTAATATATAATAATAATAAATCACTTTTGTTCCATTATGACATTAGCTGTGCGGACATAACAACAGAATCGTCCTATTTTAATATACTTAAAAACATAATTCAGAAGGTGTGTTTTAATTTGGACCTTATCTGGTAACATAATCTGGTTTCCTTTTCACTTTATTTATTATTTTAATTGGCATTTTTGTAAACTACTTATATTAATTTTCATACTCTTTTCTGACATATCTAACAATAAAATAGAAGCATTTAGAATGAATTGATTGAAAGACAGATACTGGTTTTCAGTTTAAAGTGAAAAACACATTTTACAAAAGAACTAGACTAATGAAGAATATGGATTGTTACGTTACTCAGTCAGTTCTGCTTAGATAGATGTTATAGCAGCAGATCACGCATACGCTGTGGTTTGTCACCTATTTTCACAATAAGGCTCAAGGGAAAAATATCATTATGGTTATTGTGCTTCCATAGTAAAAATGGCCCTATTCTGTAGATTATCTTGCCTGGAAAAAGCAACTAGAGAATTTTAAACGCAATGGTGCTTAAATTTACTTTTAGCTTTCATTATTATTGGCAACCATAAAATCTTTATGCTGATAAAAATAATGATGACAATCTTAGTAATAAAATCCTCATCATTAAATATAGAACAGTTGTCAGTGGCCAAAAGATTTAAAGTAGCTGGCAACCTGGGTTTGCCACTTTGTTACCTTGGAAAACTTTTTTTTTTTTTTTTTTGAGTCTCAGTTTCTTTATCTGAAAAAATAAAGGATTATATACTAAATGAGCTCTAGGGTTAGGATCTGCTTTACACTTATCTTATGTTTGCTAGGAGTGAGTCTTCCTTACCTAATCTCTTAGAAAAATGTTAGGGAAAGGGCACAAAGTCAGATTTTGTAGCCAATGACCCAGTCTTAAAGACATCTAGGAATGTTTATACTCTACTATTTTATGCAGCCACAGTTTTGCTATAGACACATACAATATCTAATGCAGGTGGTCTAGATAGCCTGCAGTTTACACTTTCGTAGAGATTTGGTGGTTGCAAATAGGACATTGATCCAGGACACAATGTTCGTTCTTTGAGGTCACTCCTGAGAGCCTTTGTGAGGTTTCACATTTTTATGATGTAGTTCATGGTTTTAACCTCATAAATTCATCGTTAATTTTCATTTGAAATTAAAAAGTATGCTATTAAATTAACATGTTTCATTGTGTGTCACGAAGGTCTGTTTAATTAAATGAGGCAAAAAGCAATCCTAGTGGTTTTTAGAAACATGTTTCAGACATGTTTTGAAGAGAAAGAAGATTCTTACTTTCTCACTTCATTTATTTCTGATCGCAGAACCTCAGATGGTGGCAAAGTGGTTGGCACCATAGAAGTCAGTGTCGTGAAGATGGGGGAGATTGAGGACGGGGAAGCCGACCACATCACGACAGATGTGCTGTCACAAAAGGTAGGAGCTCGGTCAGCTCATTCTGCAAATTAAATTAGAAATGATCTGCCTAGCCAGATGCCTGTATCACCAACACCTCTGTGGGGTTTGAAACCTCATTATTCAGGAGCTAAATGAGAAATCATCACTGGACTTGGAGTACAATATGTGTATTTCATCCTCTGACCCAGAGGGCTCATTTGTATGGAACTGTGCAAGGCGATGCTCCATCCAGAAGCACCTTCCTCTTCACTGCCAGCTCCCTCGTGGACACTGCCTCTTCTCAGTTGGAACGAAAGTATCGATCATTGTTGCATTCTACCATAATTAACCTGCCACGCGAGGCACAGAAGATTCTGGGAGGACTATTCCCAGAAACAACTTGTTCTCTACTCCCCAAACCCTCTTTGGAAAGAGATGCGATTTTAATTTGGATTTCATTTTTATGTGAGGGAGGGCAGATTTAACAGGAATGTTGTGCCTTATGAAATTGCTGAGAGAGAAGCAGGAAATAGTATACGCAATTGAGCCGCTCTGGAGGACAGACAATGCCAGCTGGAGGAGAAGCCGCTTCCTTGAAGCCCAGAATAGAGGCTCAATGCATGTAAATACGCGTCCAGGATTTTCTCTTTCTTTCTGTTCCTTTTCCCTAAGAAGAAGAAACTTAGTATAAATATTAGCCTTAATTCCTTTTAAGCAATTGCCTGTTTTATTGAGGCAATGAAACCACATGGGACAGACTTAAAAAGTGCTAATAGTTTCTTTTAGGAAAATGAATTTTTTAAATATACTATTATTTCTACCTCTTCAAAAATGAGCATTTTAAAATCATTTAATTTTATTTGTAATTGGCAAATCAAAATCATAAATATATTTACAGAGTATAATGGATTATTTTGTTGTATGTTTATGTTGTCAAATGATTAAATCAGGATAATTAACACATCCATCACATATACTTTTTTTTATGATGAAAACATTTAAAATCTATTAGCAACTTTGAAACATATAATGCACTATTATTTATTATTATTTATAGTTATTTATTATTATTATTTATAGTTACCATTCTATGCAATAGATAACTAAAGCTTATTCTTCTGGTTTAGCTGGAACTTGTACCCTTTAGTCAACCTCTCCTCCGTCCCCATTCGCTTTTCTCCCCCAGCCCCTGGTAACCATCATGGTACTCCCTACTTCTGTGAGTTTGACCCCACATAAAGTGAGATCATACAATATTTGTCCTTCACTGCCTGACTTAATTCACTTAGCGTAATGTCATCCAGATTTATCCATGTTGTTACACATAATAGAATTCCCCACTTTTTTTGGGGGGGGGCAGAGTTGCGCTATGTCACCCTCAGTAGAGTGCTCTGGTGTCACAGCTCACAGCAACCTCAAACTCTTGGGCTTAAGCAATTCTCTTGCCTCAGCCTCCCAAGTAGCCGGGACTACAGGCACCTACCACAACGCCCAGCTAGAAGGATTCCCCACTCTTTAAAGCTGATAATTTTCCATTTTTTGTGTGTGTGTGTATATATATATGACTTTTTTTTTTTTTTTTTTAAAGATAGAGTCTTAAGCTATTGCCCTGGGTAGAGTGCTATGGCATCACAGCTCACAGCAACCTCAAACTCTTGTGCTTAAATGATTCTCTTGCCTCAGCCTCCCCAGTAGCTAGGACTACAGGCACCTGCCACAATGCCTGGCTATTTTTTGTTGTAGTTGTCATTGCTGTTTTTAGCTGGCCTGGGATGGGTTTGAACCCACCAGCCTTGGTGTATGTGGCCAGCGCCCTACTCACTGAGCTACAGTTGTCACCAGATGTATGACATTTTTTAATCCATTCATCTGATGATAGATACCTAGGTTGCTTTCGTGTCTTAGTTATTGTGAATAATGCCGCACTGAAAATGGGAGCGCATATATTTCTTCAGTATATTCTCAATTCATTTGGATGTATATCGTTCAACAATTAAGTTGGCAAACTCATCCTAAGGTAAGATGTTACATACCTCATTGCCAAATATCACTATGGTCACCTTCAAAGTACTCCCCTTGGCCATTCAGCAATGAGAAATGTAGTACTTTTTCTAGGATGAGTTTGTGAATTTAATTGTCAGACCTTGTACAATGACAGCTCTGATGGCCATTCCAGAAAAAGAGTTCCAGAATTGCTTTGATGAGTAGACTAGGTGCTATCCTGGGCATAGCCTTTCAAGGAGAATACCTTGAAGGTGCCTTAGTGATTTTCAGCAATGAGGTATGTAGCATTTTTCTAGGATGAGTTGACCAACTTAATTGTCTGTCTTTATATAACCAGAATGGTAGTGCTGTGTGGTATGTCTATTTTTAGTTTTCTGAGGAACCTCTTTTTATGTTTTCCATAATGGCTATTCTGATTTACATTCTCACCAACAGCACATAGGTTTCTCTTTATTCCACACTCTCGCCAGTACTTGTTACCTTTCATCTTTTTGATAATAGCCATTCTGACAGGTGTGAGGTGATAGTTCATTATGGATTTCACATTTCCCTGATGATAAGTGATGATGAGCAATTTACAGAGTGGTCATCAAGTTTGTGTACAATTTACTATGTTAAACTGTTTTAAATTGCACATGAACTTTTTGTCCACTCTGTATATGTTTTATAGGCAATCTATATGTTTCTTTTGAGAAGTGTTTATTTAGGTCCTTTGCCCATTTTTGATTGAGTTATTTTTTTGTTATTGAGTTATTTAAGTTTCTTACATATTTTGAATATTGGCCTTCATCGGATTTATGGTGTGCAAATATTTTTTTCTAATTCCATAGGCTGTTCATTGCTTTCTTTGTTGTGTAGAAACTGCTTAGTTTGATACAATTCCATATTTAGTTTTGCTTTTGTTCCTGTGTTTCTGGGGTCATGTTTGCCTAGACCACTGTCACAGAATGTTTCCTTTATGTTTTCTTAGAATACTTTTACAGTTTCAAGGCTTATTTAAGCCTTTAATTCATTTTAGTTTTTATACAGGATGTGAGATAAGAGTCTAATTTTATTCTTCTGCATGTTTCTATCTTGTTTCCCCAATACCATTTATTCAAGAGACTGCCCTTTTCTTTATTGTGTGTTCTTGACACCTTTGTCAAAACTCAATTGACCCTATATATGTGGATTTACAACTTGGCTCTCTGTCCTGTTCCATTGGTCAATGTGTCTGTTTTTATGCTAGTACTATGTCATTTTGATTACTATAGCTTTGTAATAGATTTTGAAGGCAGGTTATATGATGCCTTTAGCTTTATTCTTTTCACTCAAGATTGCTTTGGCTATTGGAGATCTTTTGTGGTTTCATTCAGATGTTATGATTTTTTTAAAAATTTCTGTAAAAGATGACATTGGAATTCTGATAGAGATTACATTGAATCTTTAGACTGCTTTGAGTAGTATTGACATTTTAACACTATTACTTCTTCCAATCCATAACCTACTTTTCCCACTTATTTGTGTCATCTGTAATTTATATCATCAATGTTTATAGATGGTAACTGGTATATAGATCTTTCAACTTCTTGGTTAAATTTATTTCTAAGAGGGTTTTTATTTTTGATGCTATTGTGAATATATTGATTTCTTAATTTCTTATCATTTATTTATTCATTTATTTTGAGACTGAGTCTTATTTTGTTACCCTCGGTGGAGTGCTGTGGCATCACAGTTCATAGCAACCTCAAACTCTTGAGAGCTCAAGTGATTCTCTTGCCTTAGCCTCCCAAGTAGCTGAGACCAAGACACCCCTTGCCCCATAACACCTGGCTATTTTTAGAAACTAAGTCTCACTCTGGCTTAGGCTGATCTCAAAGTCCTGAGCTTAGGCAATCCACCTTTCTAGGCCTCCCAGAGTGCTAGAATTACAGGTGTACAGGTGTGAGCCACTGTGCCCCACCTGATTTCTTAATTTCTTTCTTAGTTTGTTGTTAGGGTAAAGAAATGATTTTTGTGTGTTGATTTTGTACCCTGAAACTTTACTGAATTTGCTTATTAGTTTTAACAGTTTTGGTGGATTCTTTAATGTTTTTTACATATAAGGTCATGTTATCAGCAAACAGACATTTTTACTTCTTTCTCTCTTATTGCCTTTTATTTCTTTTTCTTGTCGCAAGTGCTCTGGCTAGAACTTCCAGCAGCGCTATATTGAATAAAAGTGGCAAAAGAGGACATCCTTGCCTTCATCCTGATTTCAGGGGAAAAGTTTTATAAGTGAAGAATTTTTAAATAATAAAGGCTATTATTACTTATTTTCTGGTTTAATGTCTCTTATCTTGGAACATATTTGATTTTTAATACTTAGAAAACATCTACATAGGAGATGGTGTTTATCAAAAATTAACATATCATTAACTTTACAAAAATATCTAAGAATTCTTTTCAATAGTTTTTGTTATTGTTTGCAGAATTGGCTAGGGTCTTCTGTGCTGCCCCAAACCCTGTTCTTCTCTGTTCTTCTTCTCCTACCTTGGAACATATCCCACAGTATGAAGGTATTCTAAGGCATTGGTTCTCAACCTTCCTAATGCCAAGCCATGGCCCTTTAATACAGTTCCTGTGGGTCGTAACCTCCAGGTTGAGAACCACTGTTCTAAGGAGACCCAAAGTTTGTTAAGTTGTTGGCTAATGTCAGTTCTATGGTGAAGTTTTGGAACAAATCCTCTTTGGGTTTGTGTATTCAAGACCTCTGTCTTAGGGCTGGTTTTTTTTATTTCCTTTAGAATTCATGTAAGATTTGTATTTGTTGCTATCACTTGAATAAAAGGACGGGGATTTGTAGGATAAGCTAGGGAATGAGAGCAGAAACAGGCAGATAATCATGTCTGCGCACCAGGAAACCAACAGCAGAAACACTTCCCATTTCAAAGTAGAACCCTTTCTCCCGACCTGGACTCTGAATCTACTACTAGCCACCTCTCCATTCTCCTCAAAGCAGGCCCACCCCCTTACTCTAGAATGAGTCACTATAGTGTATAATGAAGTAGTAGAGATTGAGTCATGCTCTTTTCTTAAGTGGAGAACTTGATACCTAGAACATGCCCCACCAAAGTCCTATGTAATGTCTCTGGCTTAGTAATGTGAACTTAAAAAAGAGCTGTTCTAGAAATAGGACATGGCAGTGGCAGTGACAGTACACACCGCATGTGAGTCATAAGGTAACTAAAATGGTAAATACACCAAATATTGTTAGCATGAGCTCCACCCTGTCTGGATTCTTTGTAAACCTTGACCTTTTGAAAATTTTTACTATAATGACTATAAACTCTCTTGGCATTTCCCAAGATTATTCGTGATTGAGATTTATAGTAAGACCCAATATGCATATTTACTATAATTTTATCTCAGTATCTTTCAAAGTGTGATCAGAATTGTCCGGAGTATTTTCCAGAACTGCAAATGCATGGAGCCTTCTATCTATCTGCTAAGTCGAAATTCATATAAAGTATATTAACCCAGTCTGTTAATAATGACGATGTAAGGACTGAATGACCAACATGTATGGAAATAGAAAGCAACTAAAATAAAAATTATTCCTTTTTAGAAATTGTCTTTATTAAAATATGGCCACCACCTCTCCCAACTTGACCCTCCACAACCCCGTTTTAAAATGTTATTATTTTTTTAAAGTAGAGATTATTGCTGAAATAGCCTCCCTCTCACTGGTTTGCCTGAGATAGAGAGAAAGGAATGGAATCCCTATCAGCAAATCAAATCACATGCTAGGAGAATGATGCATGTTAGCTCATGTAGATCAGATCAAAGCAGATAAAAGATTGATGCTTGTATTATTCAACTTGGGCTATCATATCATAATGTAGGAGTCTGTGTGGCTTGAACAATAGGAATTTATTTTCTTATGGTTTTGGAGGCAAGGATGTCCCAGATCAAGGTACCAGCCAGTTCCCTTCCTTGTAGAGGCTCTTAGTTTGCAGATGGAATTTCCTTTAAATGCACACAGGAAAACAAAGAAAGAGAGGGAGCTGTGTATATGCTCTGAATCTTCTCCTTTTCTTATTAGGATACTAGCTCTGTAGGATTAAGGCCTCACTTTCGTGAGCTCATTTAACCTTAATTACTTGTATAAAGGCCCATATCTCCAAATGCAGTAACACTGGAGGTTGGGACTTCAACATATGAATTTTTAAAGGACATAATTCAGTCCATAACAATACCTTTCATATAAAATACCAAGTCTTAATTGTGAATTTTACATAAATTTTCAAGTGTAAAATAAAATATAATAAAAATATAAACTCTTAACTCCTATGTTTCCAGAAATATTATTAGTATATATTTCTCATCAAAGGAAGACTATTCAGAGGGTCATTCATTATATTAGAATGGTTCAAATTTTGATATATAGAAATAGAAGACGAAGAGTTTAAATCACATAGAAATAGAAAAAAATACAGAAGAAAAGCTAAAAGTGACTTTTTACAAAGCTAATATACTATGTGAATATTATATTAAATATCCACAAAGTTTTTCTTTTTAAAATTTTGAGAGTTTTTGATTCCTTTATTTCTTTCATAATCATGGTTGATATGATAGCAGATTCTACACTGGGCATGGTAACTCACACCTGTTATCCTAGCAGTTTGGGAGGCTGAGATGGGAGGATTGCTTGAGGTTGGCTGTTTGAGGCCAGCCTGAATAAGAGTGAGCGAGACCCTGTCTCTATAAAAAAAAAGAAAAATTAGCTGGGCCTGGTCGTAGGTACCTGTAGGCTTAGTTACTCAGGAGGCAGCAGTATTCTTGAGCCCAGGAGTTTGAGGTTGCAGTGAGCTGTGATGATGCCACTGTTCTCTAGCCCTGGTGACAGAGTAAGACCGGTCTTAAAAAAATAAAAAATAAATGAAAAAGAAAGAAACAATTATTCTGTTAACTCTGTCTTTGAAATAAATTCATCCAAAATTCAATCACTTATGACTCCTTCACTGCCACCAACACTGCCTGTCCCCTAGAGTTTTATAATAATTTCTTGAAAGTCTCCTTGATTTTTCCTTCCTCTTTCTGGGCATCCACCATACCTCCTATATCATAGTGTATTCTCACTAGAGCAACCCAAATAATCCTATTAAAATGGAGGTTGGAACATGCTCCTTTGGTTTCAGCTCTCTGAAAGTGTCAACTCAAATCCCTTCAGTGATCTAACTGACAGAATCTTACTGCTACTTTCATGACCTCATCCCTGATTCCTCTTTTTCGCTCACTGTAATCTATCCACATGGTCCTCTCATTGTTCCTTGGACATTTCAGGTACATTTGTAACTCCAGGCCACTGTATTTTGTTTTCCAATCTACCTTTAAAGTGTTTTCCCCAGGTCATTGTATAGTTCATTCCCTTATTTCCTTCTGGCCTTTACGGAAAAAGTTCTCTTCTCCCTGAATCCTTTCTGCCACTGCACCTAAAATTGTAGTGTCTACCCCAAAACTTTCTACCTTCCTTCTCTGCATTATTTTGGTCTTTAGCATTTGTTATTGTCCAAAGTCATCTATATGCATATTTTACTTATTTATCTCATTTATTATCTATTTTTCTCACTAGAATTAAACTTTATAGGACAAAATGATGTGTCTATTTTTTTCTCTTTTTTATCCCCCCAAATAGTGTGACATAAAGGAAAGATAAATAAACAAAGTCAATTTCCCTATAAAGAAGTAAAACCTAAAATTGTCAATTTTCCTATAAAGAAAATATTTAGCTGCAAATAATGCTGGAATTGGTGGATCAACAAATAAGGATAGGATGTAATGAGGAGTGTAGGTTTGTGAAGGAAAAAGGAAGAAACTTGAGACACAGCCTTTGAAGTAGTCATGAAAAATGCTGTTATAGAAAGGAGGACTAGGAAGCAAATCATCAAATCAGGTGAAAAACAAGAAAGCCCAAGTAGGTAACAGCCATCAGGATTGACTGAGACACCCTAAGTCAACCCCTTGACCCAGCCCTTCTTTACCTGTAGTACCGATGACCCCGCTTCTTGGCAGGTGGTGGTGCCATGAGGAACATCCTTTAGGGAGGCCCTGGAGGAGCTTGGTTTAGTTTAGCCCCTGCCCTGCCTCCCATATTTGTTTAATATTATATACGAATGTGGCAGAGTGCCAGTGATCAAAGTGATTGTGATTTCCACAAAAGAAAAGAAAATGTCTTATGTATGATACTGGAAAATATGGGATAAGTGGAGTCATAATATCTCTCCTTTTGAATATGAACTTAACTTAATTAGCATTTTGATGTCATTCATTTTGCTGGGTTACCTTGCCCCTTTCCTTCGAAATTTTCAGTGGATTTTTATCAGCAATGGTTGGGAAAGGGTGTAGTCTTTGGGTAGATAATGATCAGTCTCAGAAGGTCCCATCCCTTATCATTGACAAATATAACATTGAAAATAATATAACTATCCTTACTTACCTCATGGATAGTGTTTGTAGGAATAAATATTCATAATTCATTTTTCAAACGATACTGCCTACTATGTTCTAGGCATTCTAATAGGTTCTGGGGATTCAGCAATGAACCAAATAGACACAGATGCTACCGTCAGGGGAAGTAAGAGTTGGAAGATTAACCAATGTTATTGATAATCTTGGTCAGATGGGACCATGTGCTATAGAAAAATTGAGACAAGATGAAAGGAAGAAGGGAGTCCTGGGTGTGGTCATTTTTACTGGATGGGCAAGGAAAGATTCAGTGATCAAGCTGAAACTTGGAAGAAGTAAGAGACTGAGTGAGACATGAATATATGACAGGAACAAAATTCCTGGTAGAGTGACTAGCAAAAGCAAAGGCTCTGAGCTGGCAGTATGCTTGTGTTGAAGGAACAGCGAGGAGACCAGTGTGACTGAAGTCCCAAAGTTGAAGAGGAGAGCAGTTGGGGTTGCCCACAGGTTCCTGGGGCAGGGAAAACAGATCGTATGCTTCCTGGTAGGCTATTAGACTCTGAGCTAAATGTAAATCCAATACAGGATTTTTGAGCCTAAGTGTGGAATGATCTGACATGTTTTAAGAGGATCATTTTGGCTTCTGTAAGAAGGTAAGAATAGAAGAATGGGGCCTGGTTCAGTGGTTATTGCAAAAATTTAGGCTAGAAAGGAAGATGAATTAGAATAGGGTGACATTGATCGAGAAGTGAAATGTGATCAGAGTTCAAGTGCACAGGAAGAAAATTACCATTTGTTGCCGTAAGGAAAATTAGAAGAAGCAGGTGGAGGAAAACAGAAGATTCTGAGATAAGTTTCACATTCCTCTTAGACACCCTAGTGTAGATATAAGTAAGGTTGAAGGCTGGAATTCAGGGGAGATGTCCAAGCTAGAATTATATATTTGTGAGTAATCAGATGGTATTTGGATAGTACTTAAAGTCATAAGACTGAATTGAGACATAAGTATAGCAATTCTCATGCTTATACTTAAAATATATATTTATGTGGATTTCATTGATATTTACTGTATTCGAGAATTTACTTATATGGACTAGATATTTATCATATTAGAAATTAAAATAAGGTTGTTTATGAGCAAAACAGAAAAATACATAAGCATACTTTTTTTTTTTTCATAGAGACAGAGTCTTACTTTGTTGCCCTCGGTAGAGTGCTGTGGCATCACAGCTCACAGCAGCCTCTAACTCCTGGATTTAGGCGATTCTCTTGCCTTAGCCTCCTGATGAGCATACTTTTAATTGGCCAAAGGATTATGTCATTCTGCATCTAGAAAATTCAACAATATGCTTATAAGATAGAGGAAAGAAGACAAACAATGTTTTATTATTATTGTAAAATATTTTGTTTTTGCTCTGCCATGATACAAACTTATCAGGTCCTTGCAGAGAACTCTCGATCAAATTGTAAGAAATGAGACTTAAGCAATGAAATATATAAGTGATTTGCCAAGTATTGATCTTTGATGAATTCATACAGAGTTTTATGATTGTTTTTTCTTAACATTCGGCTAGTTTTATAACTCTATGCATGGAAAATTTATATGACATTCAAAATTATTAAGCTCTAAGAGTTTTACATATCTTGTGTTTCTTTTCCTTAGCTTCTTACTAGCAAATGACAGGTTTTTTTTTTTAAGTATTCATCGAAATCAAGAGGCTTATGGTAGTGTGTGACACAAAGAGCATATGACATTTGCTCGTCCTGCTTAGAATCACAAATGTGGAGTTATTACATTGAGAGAACACCCCACATAAGTGTATAAGTAACATTGCATACCTCCGTTATAATAGCAGTAAATAACACTATACAGTAGTAGTTTGAATCTCTTAAAGCACAGATTCTACATCATTTTGTCTTTACATTCTCTGTGGCATCTGGCACAGCATGAGAATAAATCTATAGTTGGTTGTAAAAAAAATTAAATCAGCAGAAGAAATAGAATATGGTCCTTGGCTTCAAAAAATGCTCAGTCTGAATAAAGACGGAGGTTATACAATGTAAGTTATGACAATTGAAGAAAATAATTACCCAGTCCAAATTATTTAAATATTTACTGGATTTTTTTGTTTATGTGCCATGATTCTAACTCTTGGGGATTTTCTGAACAATGGGGTTTTTAAATGAAGTTGCAAAATAAACTTCTATTAGATTGAAATAGTCCTAAATATGTGCCTTCCAGTTGGATGGAAGATATGAGTACAGGAAAGTCATATTTCTGTGTCTATTTGGTAAGATAATACAGGCCTTTTTTAAGGAAACATAAATGCATCCTTGATTGCAGGAGGCAGGGCTGCTTTGTGTAAGAAAGCAGGTCTCAGAATAATGGCATAATCACTATGAATTGTGGACTTCTTTACTTAGAAGGTTTGATCTAAACCATTCCTCTTAGTTGTGTTGTAGATGATGATACTCTTTTGAAAAAGAGGATGGCTCATAGCTATATACCTAATTAGTAGGCAGAAGAATGTCAGGGGCAAATTATGAAAAGATTTACAGACCAGTCTGGAAATACTGTATTTGATTGAACAATAAATAGTCATTATATACGCTAGAGTAGAATACTGAGGGGTGTAATGTTTACCAAAGATTATTTTAACAGTCCCATAGATATAGGCTGAATGAAGTAAACATTAGAAATAGGAGAAATAAAGAATTTCAAGTATATCCAGAAATCACTGCACATTGCCCTAGTGATTTGGAAAGTGCATTTCCAAACAGACTAGCTATGGATTAAAAGAAGAAACCACCTCTGACTTCTGGAATGCAGGAAAATGAATTAGAGAATATCACATTTTAAGAGCTCTTTATTATCATTCATTCTTTCAGTAAACTAGGCCCTCAGTAAAGATATTATGAAAGCACATTGGTCCCCATAAAGGAATTACTAATGTGTTGAATATTATAATGAAAGAGTTAAGATGTAATGTTAAGAGGACAGACAGTACCATTTAAATCACTGTTTTGAATAATTAGTCTTCTCTTCAAAATGTTTATGGAACATTTATAGTCTACTAATAATAGTGACCTCAGGGTCCATGATTCTCAAAGGGGGCCAGTTCTTGTATGTGGAGGAAGAAAGTAGTTAGAAGATTTGAGAAGTGGCTCAAGCAATTTTGATGTAACCTGGGGGGGCTTGGTCTGTGCCCTTGGAGTCCCCTGCGAAGAGCCGTGCAGAATCTACAAAAGGATGGTTGCTTCCTTTACAACTCCTCATCAAAATAATTTTCTGAACCATAAAAAGAATGAAATAATGTCTTTTGCAGCAACTTGAGTGGAATTGGAGACCGTTATCTTAAGAAAAGTAACCCAGGGATGGAAAATAAATTACTGCATGTTTATAAGTGGGAGCTAGGCTGTGACATGTGGTCATACAGAGTGGACTAGAAGATATTGAAGACCCCAAAGGTTGGAGGGTGGGTATAGAGCAGCAGTTCTCAACCTGTCGGTTGCGACCACAGGAACTGTATTAAAGGGCCGCAGCATTAGGAAGGTTGAGAACCACTGGTGTAGAGTGAAGGATGAAAATTACCTAATGGGTACAACGTACACCATGAAGGCGATGGGTACACTAAAAGCCCAGGTTTCACCACTATGTAATATATTCATGTAACAGAACTGTACTTGTGCTCCCCAAATCTACTGAAATACTAAAAACAAGATTTGGAGCACTTTTTATTTGTATTATTTGCATTTACTTATTGTATCTGTTATATTTGCACTGAAAATCCACTCCTTCTCCTGTCCATTTTTATTTTTGTTTTGTTTTTGGTTATAACAGATACAAGGAAACTTGTTTGAAGAAACAATTGTGGGAGTATGCTTATGTGCAAAAATGTTAGGTCCCTTGTCAACCTTAGGGGCCAGAGAGTTTTGTTTCCTATGTCAGTCACAGTTTTATAAGAAGCTGAGGGGAAGGTACCATGATTGGTGATGGCTTGTCTGAGACATTGTGCACCATCATGGCTCATTCACTGCAAATATGCCCATGTGCTCTTTTGTGCCTTTTCTCTCTTTCTGTCCAGAAAATGTCAGTTCTGTAAAGATCATGATCTTAATCAGTTCGTTACAGACTCCTGAGATCAGCTTATGTATGAATGGTCCCCGTATTTTATGAGCAAGTGTTTGTATTGTTTTGCTAGAGACAAAAATATTCTTTTGTGCTATGTAATCAGTTTCATCAACACATTTTATTTTTTATTTAAAGTTGCCATTACTTATATTCTGGAAAATAATTTGTTTTCCATTGATCTGAAATAGCCTGGGTGAAAGAAATACAAAATGATTTGGCTTGTCAAATATGATTTACTGTACTAAGAGCCTATCTCTAACATGTGGGTGGCAATCCTTTTCCTCTTTTTACTTTCTTCCTTGAGTAGCCTTTAACTAGAACTGAAATGTAATCTGTAATTAACACAAACTGTATCTTGTATAAATATAAGAACATCACAGATTAAACACTCTTTGTAGTTAAGATAGGCTGGAAATAGTTATACAAAAATGTTTTATTTAAAAGGTTTCGAAATCATGTCCATAGTCTCATGTTAGCAAACAAAATAATGATCATTTTGATCATTTTCAATCATGCTTTCTCTTTTTAATTCTTTCCTAGTGTGCACTGGTATGTGAATGTACAGCCCCAGAAAGTGCGAGCGGAAAAGATAACTTACCTTTTCTGAATACAGGTATGTGACTCAGTTTTGGATACTTCTATTACTTTCATATGAAAATAACGTTCTAAACTCCTATAAAATCAACACTGGACCTGAGCAGCATTCTCCCTGTGTCATTTGTGAAACTTAAGAAGTGAGCTTAGTAAATCACTGGGAGGAGCAGAATGAGGGCAGACTGGACAATTCCATAGGAAAGATGCTGATATACACGAGTAGTGAGATGGCCAAACAAATGCACAGTCATGCACCATTTCACGACGTTTTGCTCAGTGACAAACCACACATATGGCAGTGGCCCCGGCAGATTATAATGGAGCTGAAATATTCCTGTCACCCAGTGATGTCTTTATGCTCCTGACCCTGTGGAGGCCCAGGCTAATGTATATGTTTTAGTCTTTTGAACATAGAAGTTTTAAAAACTAAAAGAAAAAAATTAGATAGAAAAAAGGTCATAGAATACAGATATAAAAAATACTTTTTGTACAGCTGCACTATGTATTTTAAAGTGTTATCACTGAAGAGTCAAAAATAAAAAATTAAAAGTTTATGAAGTGAAAATGTTACAGTGAGCTAAGGTTAATGTGTTATTGAGAAAACATTTTCCGTATAAATTTGGTATAGCCCATATGTACAGTGTGCATAAAGTCTACAGTGGTGTACTATGAGGCCCTGGGCCTTCACGTTCACTCATCACTCACTGATTCACCCAGAGCAACTTCCATTCTTGCAGGCTAAACCATATAGCCTAGGTGTGTAGTAGGTTGCACCATCTAGGTTTGCATGAGTATGCTCGATTATGTCCTCAAGGTGATGAGATCGCCTCATAATGCTTTTCTCAGAGTGTAAACCCATCGTTAAGTGATGCATGACTGTAAATTTCTTTTAGCTTTTGAATTATGTATAATGTGAAATAGACTTAAGTAGTAGAAATATGAGGTTCTAATTCAGTTTGACTTCCTAATTATATAACTCATAAAATAAAGTTGTTAAAACAATAGATATATGGATTCAGTAGGAGAAATTCTTAATCACATTTGCACATTCCTAGGTATGTATATGTGTACTGTGTTACTCATAGTGATATATTTGAATTTTAACAAGGTACTAAAGTATGTGTTAAATGATTTTATGAATAAAATTGTTATAAAATTTATTAAAACAAATATATTAACATGTAAAATTATATAATTAATTTTTAAATGATAATAATAAATAATAAGTATTTTAGCAGCAGACAATATTCTAAATGCCTTCTATACCTCCCCTTAGCCAATCCTCTGATACATGGTATAAGGAAGCTACTATCATTATCCACATCTTACAGATGAGGAAATTCTTCAAGGTCACCTACCTAGGAAATAATGGTCCAGATTTTAAACCTAGTTTTGATTCTAAGGGCTTTACTCCTAAGTACTAGGCTGTGGTATTATTTGTAAGAAGTCATTTATTGTCAAGTTGAAGTCTCAGTAAAATGCCTTACTATTTTTTCCAGCTCTGCCATGTTGTACATTTAAACAGCGACATAGATAGCGTGACAATCAGATTAATAAATAATACAGAACTTCAAACGCTAGTCATACATAACCCGTAAGTTATTAGTAGATTTTTCCTGCAGGAGGCAGCTGACAGTAGGGAATGGAGAAGGGAGGGCATCCCTAAGGCTGTATTTATACACACAGAAAAGTCAAATAAAATTTAATTGAGCAGTGTGTTTAAAAAAATCAACTCTACTTACACAGAATAAGGGATTATACCAAAGAAGAACAGCTGCTTTTCAACTTACGATAAAATGACATGGATTTTTTGTTTTTATAAAGATTTCATTTGGGGAGGTATATGCATTAAACAATGTGGAAGGGTCTACTCAGGCAGTTAGACCAGCCATACACCACAAAAGCACTTGATGACTTAATAATATAGTTAAGGTTTCTAGAGTATTATCAAAGGATTCTCCTTACATTTATTTTTTCATCTGAAAGATGACTAAACCTTAATTCTTTTCTTTAATATATCTAGATAATATATTCAATATTAATTTTTAAAAATAAAATTGACTGTGACAAATATTAAAATCATGTTAAATACAGTTGACTCAGGTTATCACCAAAATCATCTATACCACAGTTACAATATCTAATGATTCACTAATGTGAACCTTGAAATTTTTGTATACATAAAAATGTCATTTTAAGATACTGTTTGGTTACATATAAATTTCAAAGAGAAATAAAAACAAATTACTCTTGAAACAAGCAAATATTTTACTTAAGGCAGAAGAGATAGAGAGAACACATTGAAAAATAAAGTTGTGAGGCATGAGTCTGAAAAGCCATCGTGGATTGTCATGTGTAAATAGTATCATGGCAGGGACAACTGACATGGATTGCCGTGAGCAGCTGCGTTCTGCAACTCGAATATACTTAACAGAGTGAAGAATGATTCATTATCACTTTTCTCCTTTTGCGGAGGTACAAAGGTAGATTTGGTGACTTTGTTCTGAAGCTATTTCTAAATGTCCCAAGTTCAGGAAACTGAGGAAGAGGGTAGCAGAATTTACAGCTCAGGTTGGTGCTTGGGTAGGGTTGGCAGCCCAGGGTGTTTGTTAGCAATATTACTTTGAGTCATAGTAGGGGAGGATTAGCCTGAATGAAAGTCAAATGTTATAAATTCTTGATTTCTTAAAAAGTTTTAAAAGTGCAACCAAGTTCCATACTTGGTTGCAACCAAGTGCCATACACAAAATCTTTCTGTTCAAAATATAAAAGTACAGTGTGCAGGTATAGAATATGCATGACTTTGACCTGTGTATATCTTATCTTTTGTTCTCTTTATCTATCTAAATTTAGCAACTTTGGAATTAATCTACTATATTCCCAGGTAGATTAATCTGTGGGCAAAGAGAGCTATTGACATTCTTCTGAAGTCTTTATATTAGTGTATTATATGGAAATTGCCAGTCTGAGTGAATGGGAGAGAATGTCATAGCTCATATCAGGTCTTCACTGTTCTATTTACATCTCTAGAGGTTTCATTTATAAATCCAGTTATTTACTTACCTATTATAAAACTCAGAAGAAAAACCTTTCTAAGTCTGCACCCTTTCCATGGCCTTGCATGTTGAATGCTTATGTTAGGAGTTCAATGTCAAATTGAGGGTGGAAAGAGAGAAAAATGATTATAAGGGGTTGAAATTTGCAATTCCATAAATAAGATATACAGGTGCCTTAACTATGTGGGAAAACAAGGCCCACTAGAAGATGCAGTAAGAATCAGATACCAGGTTGGAAAATTAAGTTTATGAAATCATCCAAAAAAGATGCTGCCTGCCTCATTACTCAATGAGGTGACTACTATGGTCACCTTTGAAGTACTCCCCTTAGGAAGCTATGCACTGATGTCAGCACCTTGCCCAACTTTCAGGGCAATTTTGGAACTCTTTTTCTGGAAACTGTTGGGAGTTGTTGTCATATGAGGTATGACAATTAAGTTCATGAACTCATCCTAGAAAAAGTGCTTTGCAGTGGACTAGTTGCTGGCATCAGTGCATAGCTTCCCACAAGAGTACTTTGAGTTACTATCGTGATATTCAGCAATGAGGTATATAGCAGCACTTTTTCTAGGATAAGTTCTTGAACTTAATTGTCTGACTTCATACAACAAACAGTAGATCTGATGGCCCTTCCTGGCAAAGAGTTCCAAAATTGCTTTGAGGATGAACTAGACACTGGCGTCAGTACGTAGCTTCCCAAAGGAAGTACTTTGAAGGTGACCATAGTGATATTCAACAGTTTGGTAGGCAGCACTTTTTCTAGGATGTGTTCACAAACTTAATTGTCCAACCTCATATGTGAAGCTTTTAATTTGACTTTCTAATTATATAATTCATAAGACAAAGTTGTTTTAAAAAGTAGACAGGCC
Source organism: Galagoides demidoff (assembly GCA_963574575.1). Taxonomy (NCBI): domain Eukaryota; kingdom Metazoa; phylum Chordata; class Mammalia; order Primates; family Galagidae; genus Galagoides; species Galagoides demidoff. The sequence continues at coordinate 15,620 of CAUYQV010144422.1, read as the reverse complement.
TCCTTGATTATTTGCTTGTTTACTTAAGCAAAATAGTACTCTCTTCCCTGGTCATGGAGTTTGGGGTTCCTGCTAAGTCACATTAACAGAGGCACCTTGTCTGCAACTGAGCAGTAATAAACAATCTCCTGTGGTATTAATAGAAGAGCACTGGATGGGCTTTTGAAATAGCTGGTGTCAAGCCGAGGTGTGTCAACCAGCAGTCAGCAGTGTGACCCTGACAGGCAGTTTAGTTTCTTTGCACATCTCTTCTTGCAAAATGATCAGATTAACTTGGATAGTTTTTTTTTTTTACTTCCTTTTTCACTTTTAGATGTTTTTAAGTGGATGTAGCATTGTCTAATAAAACCTTCCAATTTTTTTTAAAACATAATTCTCTCTAGATTTCTCAATTCTCCCCATTTTTTTTGTAAAGTTATAATTCTATGGTGTATCTCAGCCCATAGACCTTATATTACCATGCCTGGTCTAAGGACCCGATGGGTTCTGTCACAATGTTTCATATTACTATCCCCTTTTGAGTGAGTGTCCCCCATCAGCAGCATTACATCCGATATAGCATTTTCTTTCACTGAATTCTATATTTCTTGAGTCACAAAATTATATTATTTCCAGACTACTTTCCTGCTTCATGTTTCACATTCAGAGAGGGTGTATCTGATAGCAATGATTTCCATGACCGTGAGAGCTGAAGTCTAGACAAAGATGAGGGCACTGTTCTATTAGTCACAGATGTGTGCAGTTCACCCTCCTAGTTGAAGAACTTACTGGTGTTGCTACTTCTTGCCTCACAGATGGGTCATACCTTTTCTCAAAATAGGCCACCCTGGCTTTGATTCTTTTCCCCAAAATAGGGTTAAATCCTCTATATTATTGCTTTGGAGAATATGCTAGTTTCTAAGCTACTTAAGAAAGAACATTGCTCTTCTTTTTTTTTTTTATATTCACAATATGCATTTTACTTTTTTTTTTTTTTTTTTTTTTTGCAGTTTTTAGCTGGGGCTGGGTTTGAACCTGCCATCTCTGGTATATGGGGCTGGTGCTCTACTCCTTTGAGCCACAGGTGCCACCCTATGCATTTTACTTTAACAAGCACTGAACTCTTAAGTCTTATAAATTCCACATTATTTCATTATTTAGCATGCTTTTTTTTTCTCATTGTTCTATAAAAATCTCCCCTCATTCAGAACTTGGCCAGTAATATATTGGTAAAATAAAAGTTTTTCATTATTAAAGAATAAAAGTATTCAGCCTTGCTATATATACACCTGAGATTTCAGGAGAGCCAGAATTAGATAGCTAATTCTCCTCATAACCTGCTATGTAAAGGCAATTCCCTAAGCTTAAGCAAGCACTCACCCACACAGAAAACCCAGGGCTTATCTTTAAATCTCATGGGAAACAGGCTCCAAAAATTGAGGAACTTGAAGTCTAGATGCAGATATAATCCAATCACTGGCACCTTCTGAAAATGAAATGCCCAGACCTAACTGACCTTGGGATGGATGTGGTCTTCAGCCAGTGAGGCATCTTCTCTGGTGACGTACAACATAAACATGTCCTGGGAGGACAAGGTGCCTGGGCAGCCAGGAGCTCAGGAGGCCAGAGTACAGGGGCAGAGATGGCTCAGAGTGGCACCGCCTTCCTTATCCTTGAGCACGCTGAAGATCTCTCATCCTGGAATACAATTATGCTTGTCAAATGCCAGACAACAGGTGCATCTAATTTAACTTAGTGCTTCAGAAAACAGAAAATTGCATTGTTATTCTTCACATGAGAAAGATGTTCAAATTTAATTATTTAGGTTTGGGATGAAGGAAATTATTACTTTCCTTAATAATTACTAGCAAATTCTCATTACAGTTTTTTTCTGCCTCATGTAGCTCTATAGAATTCAACTGCCTTTTGCAAAACCATACAACTGAGCTAAATATTGAGATAACTCTCCACTCCCATCCAAAGTAATGCAGGATTCAAAATATTTTAAAAGACTGTCAAAATTATTTCTCTCTATAGTCTCATTCTGAGTCCTGATGAATTCCAATCAAAAACCAAATTCCTAAATTTTCCCCCTTTTTAATCCATGTGGCACTAAATTCACTGCTTTGTCCAATGTCAGATGATAATCATTTCCTATTAACAAAGAGATCTTTCTCCATATTAACTTAAATAGACTTCCCCCTTGTGTTTATAACTCTCTGACTTGCACTCACTTTGGCTTATAATATTGGCCCTTGGTCTTTTTCCTTTATCACTGGATTTATTTGCCCTTTAGTGTTTTAACAAATGTGATACAATCAATCCACCTTGTGATTTTGGATTTCTACACATTTTCTTTCCTGTGTGCTGACATATTTAGGATGTGAAGTAGCTTCAAATGGAAGAGTGAGTTTCACTATGTAATAATCGATGGGCCCTCTCCAAGATGCCTCTAAATGTTTCAAATGCTTTCACGTCCTAAGTTCATTTATCTCCGCCCCTGTCCAGCTCAGGTAAACTGGAAGGAAAATGATAAGGCAAGGATTTAGCATTTGTGGAAGAATGTGAGGAGGTCATTCAGCTATGGTTACTATAGCTATGGTTAATCCTCATTCCGTTTGCTCTCTTCCTCAAAGTGGGGCTTTTAATTATGTCCTTTCCTCTTGTATTTTCCCTTCTCTTTTCTTTTCTTTTTTTTTTTTTTTTGTTTTTTTTTTTGAGACAGAGTCTCACTATGTTGCTCTCAGTAGAGTGCTGTGTCGTCACAGCTCACAGCAACCTCAAACTCTTGGGTTTAGGTGATTCTCTTGCCTCAGCCTCCCAAGTAGCTGGGACTACAGGTGCCTGCCACAATGTCCGGCTGTTTTTTGGTTGTAGTTGTCATTGTTGTTTGGCAGACCCAGGCAGCTCCATTGTATGTGACTGGCGCCCTAGCCACTGATCCTTAGGCTTAATTTTCCCTTTTCAATTAGCATAATTGTTGCTGCCATGACTATTCTCTTCATAGAGAAAGTAATTATGGGAAACATTGGAGCTGTGAGGCCTAAGCTCCTTTCTGTGGAATGTTTGCATTTACTGGACGCTGTGTTCAGCTTAGGAGGGAAAAGTGAACAGCAAAGACACAGAACACATCCCTAGACATGGACCAGAAAACAGACTTCTGTGGTCCAGTTGGTAAGAACTATGATAAGGGTCGGGGTATGAGGTGAAAAGGAGAGTCATCTGTGGTCAGGGCAGTGATGAAGGCTGTGAGGATGGCTTCCTGGAGGGGGTGACAGCTGGACACAGTCTATCGGATGAGTATGTGTAGTTAGGAAAGAGGGGAGTTCCTGCGAGGCCCAGGGAAGGCCTTCAGCTGAGGCATATTGGCAAGAACCAACTTGAGTGAAGTGGATGCAGGTCATCCCAGGCTGCTCACCACGAACTGTGAGCCAGCTCCTAGCTTTTCCAATTGTATCCTTTACTGATGAAACAGAAAGGACAGAGTTAAAGCAAATCCTTTTTCTGACTGCCCAGGATCTAAAATGTACATTCTACAGGGTATATTCACCAACTGTCACCAACTGGAAACAGATATGACTTTTATGTGTTATTGTGACATCTGTTACAGTTTTTCTTGTTCTTGGCCTTGATTTGCAGATGGCAGGCCAAGAGTTTGTAGGTTTGACTGGACTAAGGAAATCTCCTTGCTGTGTTTTCTGCACTCCTCTCAGGTGTTTCTGTCCCTCTCTTCTCCTTAGCCTTGTGTCTGATATTGTTCTTGTGATCTCTGTTGGGGTTTTTCAGTCCTTGTCCAATCTTAAAAAGAGCTAATTTACATTTATTATGGATATAAATCTAATATAATTTTCCAAATACAAATGAGGGTATTTCAATATCTAATTGGATTACAAAGATTTATCCATAGTAAATATACTATTGCATTTAGAGAACAGGCCATATAGGTACCTTTAGCTGAATTGTTAAACCATTAAATGACTTTGTAATTAAAACTACAGAATGAATAGCTTTCCTGAAAGAATTTGCAGTATATTAAAATAATGATTTTGTAATGCCTGAAGCCAGTGAAGTCAGATTCATTTAAATATGTACCTTCTACCACATTTTAAAAGCCAGAAAGTGTGGGGACATAATCACAGATTATCTTCCTCTAAAAAAATACATAAAATATACTTTTTGACTATGCCCTGGACTCTGAATCCATATTTCCAAAATTCCTTGTCCAATCAATCCACTGATATCCTCAGCCACCTTTGTTTATGGAAACAGAAACGAGAAAACCTTGAAAAGAGAAAACCTTCCCTATATCTCTCTGTTTTATCATTTCTGCTGCAGGTTGCTTAAACAGCAGTGTTTTTCTATGCTATCTGTTTTGGCTTTGTTGAACATTTTCTTGGCATCCTTTGGATAATTCAGAATCACTGCAGCTTGGCTTTCACCGAATCCCATGAAAAAGCAGGTGGCATGCAACCTTGTTAAATGTCCCTGTTACAGAATCTGGGAGAAACAATATAGAAATGTGAATTGTGCTGCAACTTCAAAGGAGAGGAAAAAAATCTATCATTTACTTTCTTTCCTTGTGTTCATCTCAGGGGGTGAAACCCCAGGGAAATATATCAGGCAAGATTTGGATGAGTTGATAACTTCATCCTTATTAAGTCGTCACAATATCACGATGAGGTCCAAAATACTTAAACTACTTTTCTCTTGGTAGAATCTGCCACATAATATTTTTAGCAATTGTTTTGGCAAAAGCAGTTAAAAAAAGGGAACATGAGAAGACACACAGGGCTCTCTTTAAAGAGAGCTTACATGGTTATTTTCATTGGGAGAAGTCTTTTGTCTGGTCAGAAAAGCATCTTCTCCATGAGCAAACACTTGGCAGCAGTGGAGAGCCAGAGCAGCACGTCATTTACCCAGTCAGCCACTCATTTGCACAGCTGGAGCGTGTGTGAGCAGAACGCGCATCTCTACTGTAAAGAAAAAGCATTTTTAAAACATTGACAAAAGCACTTATATTTTGTGGTCCATTGTTCAATATTTATTGCGTGAGTACCATAACTTTCTTTTATGTGAGGATGACACAAACCTCCTCACCATCCGCTCAGTGAGAATTTTGAGTTGAGAATATCTTATCTGGTTTTTTCCTGAAATTTGTGCAACAAATTTATATGATAGTTAAAGTTGAGACCATATTTCTTCATTATTAAAATCATGCTTCATTACACTGTATTCTATGGCACACAGTAGGTGTTCTTGTGTAAGACATAATAGGTGTTCAGTGAGCAATGCCTCTGGAAGAAATTGGGTTGCAAAGTAGATCCCACTCTTATCTGCACAGGGACCCTGATAAATACAGACAACTTAGTATTAGTGTCTGAAAATCTATGAGGCCCCAAAAGATCAGAACCAATAACATAAAATTAGATAGAAGACATAGTTGGGAATTTTATTTCATTAAGTTGCCTGATTTTTTTTTTTTTGTTTGTTTTTGCAGTTTTTATTTGGCCAGGGCTGGGTTTGAACCCTCCACCTCCGGTATATGGGGCTGGCACCCTACTCCTTTAAGCCACAGGCCCCACCCCTAAGTTGCCTGATTTTTTAAATTATTTGCCGCAAGTGTTTCCTTTAAAAACAGTAGCCTTCCTATAGCAGCCTTAGGTGATGTGTACTTGGTGGTCAGAGGAGCACACTGGAGCTGATTAATCAAATCATGTTTGATTTCTGCTTGATTTATTTCAACAAAGTTTGTATTTAGAACACATTGAAAAGCTTTAAAATGATAATGGTAAAAATCAAAAGTAGATGGATTAGAACGCATTGAAAAGCATTAAAATGAAAATGGTAAAAATCAAAAATGGAAGCACTTGTTTTGGGATCAATAGAAAAAAAGAATAATTGAATTTTGAGATGTAATTCAAAATACTTTTCTAAAATATAATTATTGGTGTAGAAGAGTCAAGAAAGATCCGAGGACTTTAAACCATGGTTTAGAAGATACAAAGATTCTATATAATCTTGGGAAAAAATAGAAATTAAAAAGCAGCACATATACTGAGAATAAAATAATTGAATGTTTACATGTGTAACCAAGAAACAGTTTGGACATTTCAGAGATTGGGATTCTATACAACCATAAAATGATACAGTCATATTACTGGTCATTTTAAATATATTTGAATGCGTGACATCTCATATTTGGTATATGGACACTACTCAGTTCAGTACATACTTTAACATTTTCTCCTGCTATAGAGATACAATAGTAAAGGCAGTAGTAAAATTCTTATATCTTTGAAACATTGTCACATTAAAAGTTGAATGAAATCTTTTATTTTCTTTCACTGGCTAAGTTCTTATATTTCAGATAAAAGAAAAGAAATGTTATGAACTTTGGTTATATTTGTGTTATAATCTAATTGATAAAACAAAAAGATCATGCTTATATTCAAAGGATAATCTTTTGAAGCATACAACTCTACACTTTAGAATACAGTGTATTGTAAACATGCTAGAAATAGTCTACTTTCTTCTGACTTCTTTTGGTGCTGTTGAAAAGTGAGCATTCTCCTTTTTGAGATTTGAATCTGATGATTGAATAATGGTATATTTGAAATCTAGGTTTCCAGTATAGTGCCAATTTTGATAATGGTAATGTCCAGAGTTTATCTTTGGGAATGAATGGTTGAGGAGGAATAGATGGGTAAAACCTTGTTTCAATGTTCAGAAAGATATTACATGTTGACCCAAGTACCAAATGAGATGTGGTGGTCCTGTTCCAGATCCCAAATGTTTGAAAAGCATGTTTCCCAGCACGTTGAGAAGACCTGGCCCACATACCATGTTTAGTATTATTTAAAGTCTTACATGCACTTCAGTAACAACTATTCTTTTTTATTAGCCTTCTTGGTAAACTGGAGCCAACTGATCATGATCTTTGGTGATTGAGTTGATATTTTCCTTTCCAGTAAACTTTGGTGTATTAGTATTAAAAAGGCATTCATAGCCCATCAGCAATAGAAGTAAAATTCACCTGAAATAGATGGTTTGGAAGTGTGTATGAGTGCTAACTTCATGGATAGGTATCAAGTATTGATTTAATATCTGACCCTATACTCTTTTTCTAAATCGTTCAAAGTCCTTGGTTGCATGAACGTGTTATTTCTCCCTTAATCACTACCCAATTACCCTAAATACAGTTTCTTCACTATGTCTCTGCCTTGCTTCGGATAAGATGGATTCAGGAAAGTGTTTTATTTACTCATTGGTGCTTAAGTATATATGCTATCTGAATTTTAATAGATCTTTCACTAGAAAAAATGAACCTGTATGAAATTTAAGAAATAATGTTTAATAGTAAGACCTTTTGCAACTTACGAAATAACATATCAGTTTGTCACCTACTATGTAAGCAGATAAAGTTGACTGAAAGTGATTAGAAGAAATTCAGAAATACACTTGTTCAGAATTTATATTATACCTATATGTTTATAATCTCATCCATATTTATAGACATATGCTTTATAAAAATTTTAGAAAAGGTAGTAAGTTTGAGAAACTTATAAATTTCATTCTTTTAATTTAATAAAGGCTATATGTCCCAGAAGCTACAATAAATATAAGATGGAAAAATAAAATTCTTAAAAATTCTAATAGACTAACAGATTCTGATAAAAACGAAATTTTGGATCAGATAAATAATATGACCTTGATTAATGATTTTCTAAACTGAGTGTTACCTAATATGACTTGGTCCTAATTTAATTATTGTCCCCTTTTTATTCCTTTCCAGTGTTAAAGAACCCAGTATATAAATTATATAGATTTCCCACATCTGACAATAAGTGGATGCGAATCCGGGAGCAGATGTCGGAGAGCATACTTTCTTTTCATATTCCTAAGGAATTGATTTCCCTTCATATAAAGGAAGATTTGTGTAGGTAAGATAAAATAATTTATTGTTGTCTCTCACATTATTTATTTTTATGTCATTTAAAAGATTTAATTGACAAATAAAAATTAAGTCTATGTCATATACAGCATGTCGTTTTGAAATGTATACACATTGTGAAATGGCTAAATTGAGTTATTTAACATATGCCTTAGCTTGTGTATATATCATTAATTATTAATTATGAATCTTTTCTCTAAAACGTTCTTTTCTTGTGGTATGGTAACATAAAATATGACACACACAAATGACACACACCAGATCTTGAATTCTTAGCACACGCACACACACACACAGATGATTTAATAATGAAAAGTTAGGATTTTGGATCTATGTATTGGGATTAAATAAAATACATCATTAAAGTTAACCTCACTTGCCTTTTTAAAATTTTTTTTACCTTTTAAACATGGCTACTAGAAAGTTTAAAGTTACATGTGTGACTTGGGGTTTGAGCTGTGCTTCTTGATGCCAGCTTTGTATTTAGCCAATAACACCAGCAAGCTTTGACTTTGTTATAATTCTTTCATCTTTACCTCATCCTCTCATGGTTACTGTTTCTGTACATAATTCCTATTGACTCTTCTTTGGATTTCTCCTTTGTAGCAAAGATTTGAGTTATTTGTTAGTCTAAAAACTGAGATGATTGATAAAATGTGCTATGTCCAATGGACAGTAGTGTGCAAAAAATAAAATTAGTTGCTATAACAAGGCAAAAGGATTTGAGAGCTGTTTCAGTGATAAGAATACCTTTGAACCATAACTAATCAAACAATTTATTTCTCTGCTTTTCAAACCTCTAATGACGTAAAAAATGCTGATTGCTATATTATACTAAGTGCTGTTAGGCTTTAAATTGTACAAAATTAGTGACCTTTAAAATAGTTAACATTTTACATTTGTTAAAATAAATAGCAGAATGTGAAATCCCCAGCAGTTTGATTTATGCCATATGCTCATATTAGTTATTTAGTATTGTACTCCTTTGGTAGACTCTAAAGTCCCCAAACGTTCTATATTGACCAAAGCCAGTGAGGGCACCATGGACAGGGAAGGTCAAATCTGGCAAGTATGATGAAAGGTGGTCAGACAGGAATGACTGCACAAATACTGGATTTCCAAGTTAGGAGAAAAGAAAAAAAGAAAAGATAACAGATCTCAAATTTCAGGGGAAATCAGATAGAAAACTGGATTATAAGAAAATGATCTAGGGAAATAAAAATTAAGAAATAAAGATGGAAAGAAAGACAGGGAAGTGGTAATTTAAAAGTGAGAATAACAAGGCGACAGAAATTAGACAACAGCTATTGACTCAGGCTGAGAGAAGCTGTAACATGTTCACTGATCTGAGCAGACTACAGAAGAGTTAATAAGCCAGATTATTCTGAAATGGGGGTTTAATTATTGTTCCTGCCTATGGCCAGTAGTGTGAGTAGACAATGGACAAAACAAAATCCCTGAAAGGTTAAAACAAGCTTATGTATTAGAGCAGAGCATGGAGTTTGCATGTCTGAACTTATCATTCTCCACGTGGTTGTATTCTAGACCACTGGACAGCAAGAACTAACCTTCTTACATCCATGTAAAGAGTGAAAGGTCATTCGCACAGAGGTTATTGGTGACAGGGAAAGGTTCTCAGTGGACCAGCATGAGTTAAAGATGCCAGGCAGGACCAATCACCTCCATTCAGCTTGGAAACACAGAAGAGAAGTTGCCAGATGAAGCAAATTTAAGAAGTTTTATCCAATAAATGGCATCCGAATAGCTACATCTAACTTAGCCAATCCTAAATGTCTAATTATGGTTGATCATAATTTACTGTGTATTTTGGAATACCTAGAGAAGTATGTTCCCAAAACAAAGATAAATTTTTTAGATGACAGATGTCCCAATTATCCTGACTTTATCATTACACATTGTATACATGTCTGATAATACCACATATACCCCCAAAGTATGCACAGCCTTGATACATCAATAGAAAGGAAAAATAAAATAAAATACAAAAAAGACATGGGAAATTAAAAATAATGCCATCATAAAACACTGTAATTTATTATATTACTGTTATTATTATATAAATTACTGTTCTTAACAGAATAATTTTAGGATAATATTTTTGGGTTGAAATTTTCAGTTAATGGAGCATTAGTGCTATTATGTTAAAAAAAATGCCACAGGCTAAGGAGAGAGAAAGTAAAAAGAAAGATCCCTACCTGTGCCCCAATCTTTTTTTCGTCATCAGTTTAGAGACATCTTAGAGGCTCAGCAGCTCTCTTTCTATTGCATATCTGCTCCTTCAGAGTCCTCTGCAGAATTAGCCCTAACCCCTACCTCCACTCCACTCCCATTAAGGTCCCGCTGTCTCTATCCACTCAATGATATAGTAAGTCCAAGCTGGAAATAATGAGTAGGGAATTAAGAGAAAGAGACAGTTGAGCTACTGAATTTTAGAAGGCATAGCCCCTATAATTATTATTTTGTTGCTCTCTTAGCACGTCAAGTGTTCTTCCCTCACTCTGTTCTCTTTCCTTTCTCTGTATTCTCCTTTTCCCCATATTTATTCAGAGCATAAATTTGTTACCACATGGAAGGGACTGGTGGGCCATTTTGATGGATACAAAGGAATAGAACTTCCAAATATGGAGTTTCATTTCCAAAGATAGAACTAGGGATGGGATTGTTCAGAGAAGAAAATCACATTTTGATCCTACAAAATCAAACTATATAAAATCTTAATAGATTCTGAAGCTTGGCCAGAGACTGTGATAACCAGGCTGTGTGCTTTTGGCTGTCTTCAATACCTTTTTTGTATAAATCTCTCATCATTAGAATTTATTAAAAAAAATCAACAATGGATCACTAAAATTGAAGATATGGAGATGGAGATAAAAAATTTCTGAAGACGCAAAAGGGAAATAAGAACATTTTGTAGGAAAATTGACTAGCTGTCTCGCTAGAGTTTGAGAAGATATGGTTATTATGAAACAGAATCAGAAATCCATATGAGAATAACCATTTAAAAGGCCAAGAAGAAAAGGAAATGGAGAAAATAATGAAATTTTAAAATGCAGTAGTTAAATCCACTGATCCAGCAGGAAAGATTTGACATTAAGAAATTATATCAGGGCTGGGCGTGGTGGCTCATAATCCTAGCACTGTGGGAGTCGTCTTGGGCCACATGTTAAATATACAAACACTAAGAAAAGCTGATTAACAATAACAACAACAACAAATCCCTGCATACTTTTCATGGTGTCTGAAACCTTACATAGGCAAAACACTCCTCACATAGTCTGCATGTTGTGACCTGCAGGCTGCAGCTTTGAGCACCCCTGTTTTATTGCTAACAATAATCTGAGCCTTAAGCAAACCATAATCTTGTTGCTAGTGGAGGCTCTTGCTTTGATGTTGATGGCTGCTGTCTGATCAGGGTGGTGGTTTCTGAAGCTTAGGATTGCTGTAGCAATTTCTTAAAATAAGGCAACAATGAAGTTTGCTGCACATTTGACTTTTCCATGCATGAAATATTTCTCTGTAGCATGTGTTTGATTTTACCCACAGAACTTTCAAAATTGGAGTCACTCCTCTCAAACCCTGCCACCACAGCTTATTTGATGCAACATAAATCTTGTGTGGTCACTTCAACAATGTTCACAGCATCTGCACCAGGAGGAGATTCCATGTTAGGAAACCCCTTTCTGTGCTAGTCCAATGGAAGCAACTCATCCATTAAAATTTCATCATGAGATTGCAACTAAATTGTAACATCTTTAGGCTCCACTTCCAATTCTAATTCTCTTACTGTTTCCACCATGTGTGAAATTACATCCTTCAATGAAATCCTAAGCCTCTCAAAATCATTCACGATGATTGGAATCAACTAGTTCTAAACTTCAGCTAATGCTCATATTTTTACCTCTCTTGAATCCATAATGCTTTTAATGACATCTTATAGGGTAAATCTTTATCAGAGGTCTTCAACTTACTTTGCCCAGATCCCTCAGATGATTCACTATGTGAGGTAACAATAGCCTTATGAAGTTTAATTCTTAAATAATAAGACTTGAATGTCAAAATTACTCCTTGACCCACGGGCTTCAGAATGGATATTGTGTTGGCAGGCATGAAAACGCCATCTACATTTCCATCACAGCTCCTGGGTGAACCAGGTACGTTGTTAATGAACGGTAATATTTTTAATGGAATCCTTTTCTGAGTAAGCCATGCTGTAAACAGACATGCAGTCATTTAGATTTTGTTGTTCCATTTCTAGAGCACAGGCAGAGTAGATTTAGCATAATTCTTAAGGACCTTGGGATTTTCAGAATGGAAAATGAGCATCACCTCCAATTACATTAGCCTCTAACAAAAGAGTCAGCATAGTTTTTGAACCTTTGAAGTCAGGCATTGATTCCTCCTCTCTGGCTGTGAAAGTCCTAGATGGCATCTTCCTCCAGTATAGGGCTATTTTATCTCCATGGGAAATCTGCTGTTTAGTGCCTTCACCTTCATTTTTCTTAGCTAGATCTCCTGGATGTGCTGCGACTTCTGCATCAGGTCTTACTGCTTCACCTTTGTGCTTTTATGTTTTGAAGGCAGCTTCTGTCTTTAAAACCTTGCGGGCCAAACTCTGTTAGTGTCTAACTTTTCTTCTGCAGCTTCCTCACACCTCTCAGCATTTGTAGATTTAAAGAGAGTTAGGGCCCTGCTCTGGATTAGCTTCTGGGTTAAGTGAATATTGTGTCTGCTCTGGATTAGCTTCTGGGTTAAGTGAATATTGTGTCTGCTCTGGATTAGCTTCTGGGTTAAGTGAATATTGTGGCTGGTTTGATCTTTCATTGCAACAACTAAAACATTCTTCTTATCAGCAATAAGGCTGATTCACTTTGTTATCATTCATGTGTTCACTGAAATTTCTTTTCAGAATTTGTCTTTGCGTCTGCAACTTGCATAACTGTTTGGCACAAGCAGCCTAGAGTTGAGCTTATCTGGGGTTTTGACATGCCCTGTGACTCTTACTTTTAACACTTAGAGACAATAGTAAGATTGCTAATTGGCTTACTTTCAATACTGTTGTGTCTCTGGAAATAGAAAGGCCCAATAGAGGAAGAGATGGGGGAACAGCTGGTCAGTGGAGCAAACAGAAAACTCATGTTCATTATCTAAGTTGGCAGACTTCTACAGGCCTGGTTCTTAGTGCCCCAAATAATTATAATAGTAACAACAAAGGCCACTGATCACAGATCATCAAAACAGATAATGATAATAATGAAAACATTTGCCATATTGCAAGAATTGCCAAAATCTGATATAAGAGACACAAAGTGAGCACACCTTGTTGGAAAAATGGCTCCAATTAACTTGCTCAGGGTTGCTGCAATCTTTGATTTGTAAAATACATAGTACCTATGAAGTGCAGTCAGGCTAAGCATCATAAGTCAAAGTATGCATGTATGTGATCATACATGTATGATCTGTGATGAAAGGTCAATAAACACAGTCTGAGCTTTGTCACGCCCTCCATTGGGGTTGGCAAAAAACTTCTTAAAGGGCCACGTAATAAATAGTTTTGTCTTTGCAAGCCATGTGCTCTCTGTCCCTACTACTTAGCTCTGCCATAGACAGAGCAAAAGCAGTTATAGACAGCGTTTGAATAAATAATTACTGCTGTATTTCAGTAAACCCTGATTAATAAAAGCAATTTTTTCTTCTTAACTACCAAGATGATGAATTTGTAAGCATAGTCAGTCACTGACTTCTGTGAAGTCTAGATTTTGAAAATCCTATACTTTCTTTTATGCTAACATGACTTTCTTACCTCCCCTTTTCATTCTAGATTTGAACTTTTATATAAGCTGAGGACTAAAGAGGGTCGATAATTATGTGCTCCTGTGTTCCCATCTCTCTAGAGGAGTGTTAGGGCAATTACTTAAATATTTTCTTCTGTAACTGCCCTGACTTTACCAAGGGAAGAGAAAATGGAAAATTAAAAAGACGGCTATGTTATCCGTCTCACAAGCCCACAGATAGATATTTCCTAAAGTTTCATTATGCATTTAATTGTGAAGGAAGATAGCACTAAGGGAATATTTAGTATGTGCACGTATGAAATAAAAACTGTGTCTTAAAGACAAGATATTATTATCATATATTTTGAAAACTCAGTAAGAATGAGATCTTACTCATAATATTCCAGTATGTTATTCACTTTCCCATAGCTCCAGTGGATATATATAGTTGACAGAGTAAATCAGTGTGAGTTTGTAGGGACCACATGCCTGCACCCCTTTGTTGTTTGTATAAAGCATGCATTAACCACAATGAGGAGAACACTATCCTTTGCAGCTAATCCTGACATTGAGTGTAGATGTTGGCAGGGACATAAGGGGACAGCACTGCTTCTCCATCACTTACACACACTGCCTGCCCTTGCCCGCAGGTGCCATCTGAAAGCGCTCTTGCTATGAGTCTCTTAGTCTCAACAGTGTTTATGACATTAGGGCTCGACATGAACTACTTTTATTAAATTTGGGATCGTATAATACACAAAGTCTTAGGGTTATGATAGACTTTAAATCCTTTGGGGGTTTTCTCCCATTGGTCGGAGCATTAACACCTTCTGCATTCAAGTATCATAGTAGCTTTTAGATTGACAGTGAAATGTTCTCATAACACTGCATTTTTAATAATACTCTAGTTCCAAGACATTCACAAGCAGGAAATCTTAGACATCACTCAAGTTATGTTCACTGCAGTGAAGAAATGCTTATATTGTACTTAGTGATTTTCTGATTCTTTGCTCCTAGAGCCATAGCTTACAAATATATAACATATATATTGAATTTTTACTATGAAAATATCACCTACTCACTATAGAAAATAGTAGAAATATAGGAAATATTAAAAAGAAAAGTGAAAAGGTAAAATCAGTCTGAATCCACTACCAAGAAGGAAATGGTATCTTTATAATATCCTTATAATATCCTCTCATCTTCATGTGCCTCATGGTGGTGAGCAGAATTTTGCCACCCTGACCATAACCCTGGAATCATGCCTAATTTTTCTTGCACATCTGAGTTATATTTTGAATATGTCTGTGATTCTGCGACAGGATGTTAAATAAAAATGTAGGATTCTAATCAGTTAAAAATCTGTTATGTTAATTTTGATTGATATATCTAAAAAGACTAGACAGGCCAGGCACGGTAGTTCACATCTTTAATCCCAACATTCTAGGAAGCTGAGACGGGCAGACTGCTTGAAGAAAGGAGTTTGAAACCAGCCTGAGCAAGAGCAAGACCCTGTCTCTACTAAAAGTAGAAAAACTAACCAGGTGTTGTGGTGGGTGCCTTCTTCCTGCTACTCAGGAAGCTAAGGCATGAGAATCTCTTGAGCCCAAGAGTTTGAGGTTTCTGTGAGCTATGATGACACCATGGCACTCAACCCCAGGGTGACAGAATGAAACTCTGTCTCAAAAAAAGAAAAAAAAAAAAGACTATTAAACTGCCATAATAATAGTTGTTTCTGAGTGGTGGATTTATAATGGTAATTTGTTTTACAGCAATATAAAACTAATGCACTAACCCTTACATAGATAGACTTGCCACTTAATTCTACTATAAACAGCTTACTTTCAATCTAAATATCAAAGTCTATTTAAAATTTAGTTTCCTCTCAGGCTTGTTTT